>JANHFL010002847.1:17628-28560 GCA_032468155.1 Oxyrhabdium leporinum | reverse complement strand
TAGGGGGCGGGGAAAGTGTGAGCAGGCGGGCAGGGGTGGAGCCAGCCAGAGGTGAAATTTTCCCTACCGGTTAGCTCGAACTGGTGTGAACAGGCTAGATTTCACCTCTGGTTGTAAGGTCTCTTCTAATATTGATTACAACTGAGCTTGGTCTCCAAAGTGTGGTTGTCCTGTTATTTTTAGCAAACAATATTACCAACATTACAGCTGGGGAGAATTCTCCATACTCCACTGGTGAACTCTTATTTTAAGAAGTTTCTTTGGGTTTTTTTCATATGCTATAAAAAGTCTAATTATCCATTAAGTTGGTTATTCTGGAAGCAAGACACCAGAGAGAGAGAGACAAACAGACAGACAGAGGGGGGGAGGGGGGGAAGAAAGGAGGGAGGGGGAGATTCTTAAAATGAGTATATAGGTTGCTTTTCTTTTCTATGATGCTTTCCAATTTAAAAAACTGCTTTCCAATGCAAAAATGCATTTTACTTGCCCATAATTTATAACTGCAAATATTACCCACTGTATTTTGATAGGAAAACTGTATATGTATTCTGGCCCCCAGAATAGTGATGTACGTGAATTTACATAAATATATCCTAATTCTGGAAAAATATATAACATTTTCACAGTTGAGGATTATTTTGAGTTATGTAGCTCTATAAAAATGCAATCTTATTTATATTCTGATTATTCAGAGGTGTAAAACTAAGCACTAGCTGTTACTAATTTTTTCTAAAAGATAAAGATGAATGGAAAAAAACAGCTTTTCATCCATGGATTGATTATAGTACAAATTGCTTATTGTTTATGCAGTCTTATTGATAATTTTTTCTTTATTTCATGCTGGCTTTCTTGCTTTCTTTTTTAAATGGGTCAAAACATGGCTCAAGGAATAATTAAGTCATATCTTTCTGGATAAACGGAAGCATGCAATGGGATTATAATTAGATGAATGAAACCTACTCTTTGCATGTCTAATGAGATGTATTATCCATAGATTATTGGAGATGCATAATCCATTTTAAAGGTTTAACAATTGTAGATTTTTACATAACTGATAAGCCGTGTCTATTCAGAAGCTAGCCCCCAAACAATAACACTGCTAGGTATATAGGTTTAAGATTGAAGCCTAAAATATCTGTCCTGAACAATATGTTGCCTAGAATAAGAATTTTATTTTCAACATTGTTATAAATAGTTCTCAGTTCGTGAATCTTGCATTCCCTATCAGCACACTGAATAATTATTCTAATTTGAATATATGCATACTTATTACTCTCAGCCTCCAGTCTGTTGAATGGGATCTATCAGAATACTGAGGTAACTGAGGTTTCTATCTCAATAAAATAAAGAAAACGTTCCATTAATTGGCTGTATAGGGAACTGAATGGTAGTCTAGACAGGTTAGTGGTTTCGCTTTCATCCAGTCTTGTTTGCCGTATATTCTTAGCTTTCAAAGTTTAGAATAAAGATAGAACTTTAAAGAAATCCTTGCAAAGGATACAAGAGGGGAAGATAGGAGCCCCCCCCCCCAAAAAAAATATAGATACTGTGAACACTGTGGTTTGTCTAAGATGACGCATCTTAATCTCTCTCTTACTTTCTGGAACATTATACCCTTCATTTCAAGGGAATGGATGAGAAATTGTAACCTGAAATGTATGAAAACTAAATTGTGAATTTATTGGGTGTGCAAGCATAAAGAATCTATACTGTTCACTGAAGGGTATTTCAAGTGGAGCTACCTGCAGAGTCTCTGCCTCTGTATCTATAATCAAGCAGATGTTACAAAATCATTAGAAGCCCCTGATATTTTTCCTCTCCTTTTAATGAATCAAACATGTAAAGGAATTAAATATATCAATATCAATTTCTCCATTTTCCACATTGCAGAGTCTGTATTTTACTTACTTTTGTGATTCCTCCCATTATATAAAGTGTGATTATATTCTCAAAATCTGGAAACAAGCCATAACCAAATCTATTCAGGGATTCTGAAAATGTGCTCTGCAGGGTCAATCCAAAACTACCTAGTTTAGAATCCTTCACAAGAACGTAAAAGCATTATATGGTATAATGGAATTGGTCAGTAGTCCAACACTAAATCATGTTGTCTTTTACCTAAACACTCTTTCCTGTTTGGCTCTTCACTTTTGCATTACAATAATAAAGATTATTTAAGACATCAAAACAGACTAAGAGCCTTTCACAACAATTTTCATATAAAATGTAGGTTTCCCATCAAGTTGTCACGACCTGTAGAGGAATTTTCCTTGTTCTGTTTAATAATGTTTTTTTTTTAAAAGAAAAAGAAAATAATACCATTTTTTTCTGAAGCATACTCACTGCATACATCATTTCCTTTTTTTATTTTATGTTTAATACAGGAACAATAAAGCCTGATCAGAGATGTTAAAACATTATCTTCAATGCACTCTTCTTCAACATTTTATAGTGTTGGAATCTTTACTAATCTCTTCTTCAGCTTTAACTGGGAATGTTAGAAGAAATCTATGTAACTACCATTCTCATGGGATGTATTAAAAAAAGAGTCCAGATGTTCACCAGGTGAATGCCTAGTTTTGTTTCACTGACTTCAATAATACCATGCAAAACAGAACTGCTGGGAATGCGGTTGCTATTTCCTGAACTAATGAGATGTCCCCAGTGAACCAATTTTAAAAGAAATAAAGCATAAATGTGATATTCTCCAAATAACCTCTGCAAATAACAGCCTTGGAATAAAGCTAGCAGAAAACCTTTGGAGCAAGTAGGATACAAAGTTAAACAAAAAAAGTTTTGAACTAGTTATCTTTGCTTTGCTGTCTAAATATTTCAGGAAGTAAAACAAATGAATTTAATTAACATGAAGCTTAGGATGTGTTGGAACTGATTTTGTTTCCGTATCAAGGGGAAAAATGATGGGATTACTTAAAAGCATGCATATTACCTGGTAGTGTAAAGACAAAATTTTTCACAGAGGACTAAGCTATATTCTGCTTAAATTGAAAACTAACTAAAAATGCACTGCAAATAGCATTACTGTACTGCATTTCTCTCCCTAACGACACACAAGCATGCTATGGTTACGCTGCCAAAGAAAAGAAAAGAAAAGAAAAGAAAAGAAAAGAAAAGAAAAGAAAAGAAAAGAAAAGAAAAGAAAAAAAGATTTAGCACTCTTATATAGGTCTTATGAGCAAAAATTGTTGTTATGAATCCTTTTCTTTCTCTGGGGCAATTCTGGAGTGGAGTAATGGTAATGTTTGCTATCTAGGGGACGTGGGTGGGAAAGTCATAATCATGCTATTAATGTTCAAATACTGATAACCTCTTAGGACTGCAAGAAATTCTAATAATTTTAAATAAGGTTACCAAATCATGTGGAATTTAATTGCTCAGTGACAATAGTTGTTATGGCCCGTAGACTGTTGACAGTTACAAAAGTAATCTTCTCTAGTGGACAGGGGGGTTTTTTAAGCAAAAGGGATGTCTTTCCAAATGAACAAGAGCTAAAAGGCCAATAAAATTAGCTCTGGCCACAGACAATCTGCCTTAGGAACTCAGAAAACAATCCGAGAACAAAAAACAGCTGAGGATGCAAGATTGGTGATATTGACAAATCAGTGGAGCAGATCGCTTTCTATTCTCATGAGCTTTTTATGACTCCAGAATGCTTTGATTGGTGGCATTGGTGGCTTCATTTCAAGGATTATTCTCCATTTGACAATACACAAATTCAAGATTATACACACACACACACACCAATCATAGCATTTTATATCAACAACACTCTTTTTCTTTTTATTGGTTGGAGAGCACTAAAGAACAGAAAAATAAGAACCAGATCTCCATGGATGTTGAACAGAACAGAACAGCTTTATTTGGCCAAGTGTGTTTAGCCACACAAGGAATTTGTCTCCTGTGCAGAAGTTCTCACTGTACGTGCAAAGCAACAGGGTAATAATAATCATAAGAATGATACCAATAAGAGAGGGTATGCAACATGAGTGAATATACTTAGACATAAGCTAGCATGAGGGAAAAACTGTATCTGTGTCTAGTTGCTTTAGTATGCAATGCCCTGTAGATACATCATGGGGGGGGGGGGGAGTTGAAACAGATTATGTCCAAGATGTAAGGGGTCTGTAGTTATTTTCTCAATCCTTCTTCTCACCTGAGCAATATGCAGGCCTTCTATGGAAGGCAGACTGGTTGCTATTGCTTGTCTTGTTCATTGGAGTCCTGTTACCAAACCAGACACTTATAGAAGTACAAATGGCAGACTCAATAAACCAGACACTTATAGAAGTACAAATGGCAGACTCAATAATTCCTCTGTAGAACTGTATCAACAGCTTCTGGGGCAGTCAACTTCCTAGGTTGATGCAGGAAGAACATCCATTGTTGTGCCTTTTTGATGATGGTTCTAATTTTAGGCCTCCATTTCAAATTCTGGGAAATTATAGAACCCCAAAACCTGAAGGATTGTACTGATGATAGTGTGTTATCGAATACAGGAAGAGGTGGTAGAATAGGAGGGATCATCCTAAAATCCACTCTCATCTCTATAGTTTTAAGCATGTTCAGCTTCAGATTATTCTGACTGAACCACAGGGCCAGTTCCTCAATCTCTCATCTATATGCAGACTCACCACCACCTCAAATGAGACCATTGACTGTTGTATCATTTGCAAACTTCCTAGCTTTCAAAAAGCTAGTAATCCACCTACAAATATAGACAGGCACAGCTAGCTGAATCAGTTTAAAGTGAAGAGTTTCTGGAATGATGGTATTGAATGCCAAGCTGAAGTCTACAAAAAGGAACCAAGCATAGCTCCTAAAACCAGTCCTTAAAACTTGGAATATCCACTTCCATCAGAAACTGGTGCAAAAGCGTTTCTCACAAGCTACTGTAAATACTATCAAATCCAATTTAAAATATAATGATCTTTACAGAGCTAATAACTCAGTACTACTAATTCTACTGCATGCCTTCTTCTAAATCTTGCTGAAAGGTAAACAACATTGGTAGCATAAAGTGAAGTTGTAAAAGCTTTCACCTGCTGTGTCTGTCCCCATTTTATACACCTGTTGGTTTGTACTCCTGACCTTTCTATGTTGAACTGAATATGAATCATGTTCTACATGAATATAAATCAATGCTTTTAAGACTTGACTAAAAACCTGGCATAATGACAATAGTGTGAGAAGAGGAGAAATGAATTTCCAAAAAAAAGACATTTATTATCATAGCTATATTGATTATAAGTAGCACATTGTCATAAAAGTATAATAAACAAGTTATGCATTGATCTAATGTATCTATTTCTATCGGCTTAAATGAGAAAAATATTGTCATATAGATGTTACAACTGAAAATAAATGGTGATCTGAGTATAGATAGATATTTATTTCAGAGCTGCTGTTGTTGTTTTACAATAAAGACCTCTAAACCCCACAGATTTCAAATGACATGATTTGAAACTTAAGTCTCAGGCTTCACCCTACAAGGAGAAATGCACCATTATGGCTCTGTGTATGGTTGGAAAATTAGAAGTGAAACCATTGTACTTCAGTTGACTGGAAAAATGATCAAATCATGAACTGCTGAACTTTGGAAAAGAGTTAAAGGAAAAAATAGAAGCACAGTCTCCATTTTCACTGACAGAGGGCTGCAGCGCATCAAGCTGGCCACGCCTACCATGGCCACACCCACTTGGCCCCCTGAGGTCAAACTCAACCCTGATGTTTGATATCATATTTTTAATGACTCTGTAAGATCTAACTTCACACTTAGAGAGTGATTAAAGGTCTTGAACCTGAATAAGGTCTAATGGTAAGTAGTATATAACCATGTGTAAAGTTTATTTACTGTCCTCCTACTTCTTCTCTTGAATCTTGCTGTGCTAGATAATTTTATAGCTCTCTTGCTAGTTAATATCGATTAACAGTGCAAAAATGCTCCAAGATTTGGCACAACTTTGCAATAATTTAGATTGCTATAATGTCAAAGCATTGCACTGAAAAATGAAGCCCAATAGGTATAGGAAAGAGAAATTGTACTAATTTACTGGAAACTCTTCTAACAGAATGACTATACATTTGAATTATTCACAAATAAAGGGCACTTCTATATTAAAATAGAAGTACTTAGTGTTACTTTGGAAAAGTAACACATTTCCTTTTGTCATTTTTTGTTAGTTTTAATTTCCTGTGTTCTGGATGTTATAAGTAAAATTGCCAGTTGCTTTCCAAAAAGAGAAAAGCATACTGTGCTTATTTGCAATGAAAGCTATTAAACTAATGATCTTGATTCTGTGGGTTTGTCAGTGGGTGTGTGAGCATTGATAATGCACAAAAAAATCTGGAAGGTCAGAAAGTAAATATAGCAAAAGTCTATATTGTAATCTCAAGGCATACATAAAATTCCTACATAGATAGCTATTGTGTTTCTGTTGTCTTAGTAATAATTTAGCATATGAAATTAAATCCTAGTGTTAACAAGGAACAAAATACAAGGCTAGTCTATGTTAAATGGATACAACAGCTGAAACAGGTAATATTTGAATTATAATAAAAATTATAATTCATTTTCTTTACAATGCTAAAGGTAGGACCAGAAATTATATCTTGCATTAAGAGCCGTGGTTAGAATTCAGAGTGGTTAGAATGCAGTACTGCAGGCTACTTCTGCTGACTGCAGGTTGACTGCCATTTGGCAGTTTGAATCTCACCAGGCTCGAAGTTGACTCAGCCTTCCATCTTTCTGAGGTTGGTAAAATGAGGACCCAGACTGTTGGCAACAATATGCTGACCCTGTAAACCGCTTAGAGAGGGTTGTAAAGCACTGTGAAGTGGTATATAAGTCTAAATGCTCACAATATGTCACGTGATGACAATGTGACACCATGAGTTTAACACCCCTGCAATAGACAGATGGTTGCTTCTACTAATATAGGTATTCCATCAAAACTCTAAAATAAAGGTTCACTGTTGTATCATTGTAGTAAAGAACAAAGGTTAAAGGAGAATAAGGCAGATGCATCTTGTTTCCCCTGTTGTTTACTTTGTACACCAATTATCTTATGACCAAAATAAATAATTCAGAGCATCAGTCCCCAAAACTAGCCAATAATCACATTGCCACCTTATTATATTCAAATGATGCAAAACTCCTTTTTTAAATAAATATTTTTATTTTTAATTAATATAAATAGAAAGAGCAACATATTCAAAATCCATATAAACAGTGTGTTGTCTGGTTACAATTCTTTTGAGTAATATTCATTGTAGTAATAATAATAGTATTCTCTAATAATAATCTTATAATAACAATGCTTTTCCCTCATAATATTGATACATATTAATTATTAGTACTACTCAAAATTAATTAAAATTAATAAGTTACAGTGATCAACCCTAATATTAAAATTAATCTTTCTCTTGTAGTTTTTGAGGTTTTAACTCCTGTTTCTCTCGTTTAACCATCAATAAATGATACAGAACTCCTATTGTAAGCACCAAGTGAATTAAAACAAGTTTTAATGCTTAACCCCTTACTATTCAAAGGAAGCATATGAAATCAATCACATTGAAGGTAATTTTTGCAGGCAACCTGGAGGACCAGTCTAGTAGCCAAAGAGTCAAACAGAAGAGCAAGTGAAAATCTTTAAATACTTAGGCATAGTTTTTCATATTTCTAGCAAACTCAGGCGGCATCAAAACTATGTAGTCCAAAATGTGCAAAACTTAGTGACAGCAACATAAACCGTTCACCTTGCCAAAAGGTGCATTATTTTAGTAATGCTAAAATTACTCCTATTTGGCTAAGGCATATCCACATCCTTTATTTTTGCACCATATCACTCCTTGGACTTTCTGGAAAGGGCACAATCTCAATTCTTAAGGAGTACATTTTACATGGCTCCACCAGCTCAAGTAGGGATGCTATGCAGCAAGGAAGATGGTATTGCAGTATCAAATCTAACTGCTCCAGGGAGTCCATCTTCAACCACAGGGTCTTGCATCAGATTTTCAGCATGATAGAACCTCTGAAAATTGTTAAGTCTTCCCAGCTAATAGTTGCTGTTGTTTTTCAAAAGATGTAGGTTATTTGATTGTAGCAGGTATTTAGAAATAAACATAGAAAACTGCAACACTCTGGGTTCTCAGAAGAGGCGATTTTGATAATGGGTTATGTCTGTGCAACTACTGCACTCAAGTAATGCAGTAGAGACTTAGAAAGCAGATGGAGTCAATCTGCCCTACCCACAAATACATGTCGAGCCTCTTTTTCAGCCTGGCCAGATATTTAAATCTAATCACCATTTCCAATCCTTAAAGAGTATAACATTAGCAGGTGTTAATGCCCCCTTAGCAGCTGTTCTTAAGGGCAAATGGAGTCCCTTACATGCTCAAATTGTGCCATTGTAGAAAAGGGCCATTGAATCTATAGCCTATGTTCTGTTACTACTCATTATAGGGCTACAATGGCCAATTTTGTAACTCCCTACTGACGAAGAACCAAAACAATTCTGACTTATTTTAAATATAGCTGTGCCAATCAGGCCAGTATGATTCCATTTCCTGGATGTAGCAAAAGGTTGTTACACTGTTTGTAAAACCCAACAGATTTTAATCACCTTAATAATATCCTTTAAAATACTTTTACTTGAAACAGAAGCTATTTGTTTACTTTATTAACTTGCAGAATTTTGGTCAGTGACCATAATAAATAATTAATTAGCTAACTAGCAAAAGACATACAGTATTTGCTATTCTCAAAGACAGAGGTGGGCTGCACTTGCTTTGGCAAGCGGTTCGCTGGTCGTGTGTGCGCGCATGCACTCACTTCGTTGGCACGCACCGCTTTGGGGCTGAAACTAAGCTACAGGGAGGCAGCTGATTGATTACAACAGCTCCGGTGAGTATAGCAGGGGTGGCGCGGAGCTCTCCTGGGCAGTGTGGGTGGGGGAAAGGTGAGTTACTTAGGGATAGCTTAGGGATAGCTTAGCACAAGGTAGGGTGGGCAGGCCCAGCCAGAGATCAGAGTTAGAGATTCGCCCAAACCTCTGCGACCATGCAGGAGCCCACCCCTGCTCAAAGATGATCCATAATATTTCTTTTATCCCAACCCAACACTGACTGGGTTAGAATAAAGACACACAAATGAGAAATGAATCATCTTCTCCTTGTAAAATTGCTTTATAGAACAAAACTAAATGCAGTCAATTAATCCAACGCTATCTTCTACAACAATCAGTGGCTTTCTCTACAGAGTCATCTTCCAAGTTACTCGTTCGAGATGCTTTTGGTAAGAAATTGTTGGGGCTGAACTGAATCTGAATACATCTGTACTCTTTCCCTAAGCCATGACTATCCCGTTATAATAAAATATATTTTCTTCTTCTCCTAGAAGAAAGGGAAACAAACCAAAGCCATTTGGTGTTGTAGGATGCCAATTCAGAGAATTGGTTCAGAACGAAGAACCTGTGGCCCTCCAGATGGTATTGAACTACACCTTCCAGCTTTCCATATCAAAAGCAGTGAGGGCTGGAGTTGTTGCTAGTAATATTTCAGCACCATCTGGAATGACACTACATTAAAACATGGCTGGAGTTACACAAATCAGATGTGTGCTCATGGGCTATGATTTTCCTTTTCTGCTTAGTGGCAAATCATAGGTTTCTGTGACATTCAGACTCAGCAAAGAATAGCTTATACTTTCAGCTGGATCATAGTTTCAGGGCTAATGAAGGATTGCACAATCCAAATGACTCATAGCAAGCAAAGGTTTTCACACAGTTAACACTGAGATGAAAAAAATAGAATGTCAAATCAGTGGGGGGCACTGTACTATGGTGTATAACTCCCAACATTGGAAGCCATGGTGGTGCAGTGGTTAGAAAGCAGTATTGAAGGCTAACTCTGCCCACTGCCAGGAGTTCGATCCTGACCGGCTCAAGGTTGATTCAGCCTTCCATCCTTCTGAAGTTGGTAAAATGAGAACCCAAATTGTTGTGGGCAATATGCTGACTCTGAGAGGGCATTAAAGTACTATGAAGCAGTATTTAAGTCTCAGTGCTATTGCTGATACAAACAAATAAATCTGCTTTCAATCAAGTTAAACTATTTGCCCATCTGATCTAATATTGTCAGTTCTGAGCGCCAGTGAGGGCATAGGGATGTCATTTGGACTGGAGAAGTGTGGCCAATAGTAATCAGGAAAGGAAGCATAGTTAAAACTGATGAGATGAAACCTGTCTGCCATCTAGCAGACATACAGACTGGCTACAAGTAAGTTGGTATCCCACAGTCACATGGCAACCATGAGAAGGGGGCAAAAAAGACAGTAACATGTAAGTACCACCGAAGGATTAGAAGGGTCCTGAAGAGCCAGCTCAATAGGAAGAACAAAATCCATGCCAAGTATGCCCTGCCAGTCATTAAATATCCTGCCAGTATAGTAACCTGGTCAAAGCAGGGCATGGAAGCAGCCAGTGTGAAGACTTGGAAACTTCTCACAATATATGGAGATTTCTGCTCCTAGTCCAAGACCTAGAAACTATACACCAGTCAGAAAGAGGATAGTTGGAGTCTGGTGGGTATCAAAGCCACTGTCCTGGATGATACCCAGAGTATCCAGGAGTACATCAATAAACTGGCACTCAAAAATGAGCTGCTGAGAGAATGATGAGGTGAGGCAGCAACAGACATGGAAGGAAGATCAAACAGTAGAAGATCCATGGCAAGACAAGATCCTGCATGGGATGTATCTAGAGTGGAGTGGAGTGGAGTGGAGTGGAGTGGAGTAGGGTAGGGTAGGGTAGGGTAGAGTAGAGTAGAGTAGAGTAGAGTAGAGTGGAGTGGAATGGAATGGAATGGAATGGAATAGAATAGAATAGAATAGAATAGAATAGAATAGAATAGAATAGA
>JANHFL010002846.1:405978-430282 GCA_032468155.1 Oxyrhabdium leporinum | reverse complement strand
GTCTGTTCAAGTGGAGCTCTTTTTACCTTCTTATGCATTTTCCTTAGCAGCATTTGCTGTTTAATTAGGAATTAATAAAAATATTGAATATGTACATGACCCACAGAAACTGCAAAGCAGTTTAAGCACTGGTGGGATTAAGAAGATACAGTAGTATGTCTCTGATTAAACAAAACTGTTTGTTACAGCTGGGTAGGTTAATTTGAATTCTGGTTTTGTTTTTTATTCTGTGATAAGGAATTAGAAATTTCTTAAATTTCAGGGTAGAGAAAGCCATCTCACAGTTTTGTTCTAAAGACACACAATACCAACTCTCTTATAGCTGACTTTTATTTTATATAAATGCAGGAAAAAATGTATAGCAAGGAAGGATCATGTTGGTTAGATTTTATTATTGCCTGCTGCTCCCTAAAAATGCACAATTTACCTCCTCATATTTTGGGCGTTCTTTTGTATCTTTTCATATGAAGTTTCCCAATGTTTTTAGGTTTAAAGCCACTATTCATATTCTTCACCTTCACTATTGATCACTGAGGATTCAAACATATCTTTTTGCATTGTACACAATGTGTGATGGCTGATCTTGTTTTTTAATTTTAATTATAAAAATATGCAGTGAGCTGATTTAAAAAGAGCCATTTCAAATAAGATTTTGAGAGAAGATAATGTCCCTCCAAGTAAGCACTTTAAGATATTAGTTCTTTCCCTCGTTTTTTTTTTAAAGATACAGAACTACCATTAGTGCTAATAGATTTCAGTATTATAATAATAATAAAAAGGAGTCTACTGGGAAGTGGACTTTGACATGCATTAGACGTTTCCTGTTAAAACATAAAGAACAAAAAAAATGCAAACCTCAGATCAAATCCATGTTTAAACATGACAACAACCTTAGTTGTCATTAGTATCAGCTCTCTATCAAAGCAACAAAAAAAGCTACATACCTTTACTTTCATGGCTTCTTTTGCCATTTCAATTTCATTATGGAAATGTTTGAATGAATATTCGGTTCTAGGAAGTCACTCCACTTTTCTAACATATATATATATAGATAGATATACAAGATATTTCTTTCCTGCTCATTCCTATTCAATTGTAAGAAGGAGAAGTTTCTTTCCCCCCGAATATAAGGGAATTTCAGTGATTTTTTTTAGAATAGCATACTTGCATTTATTTAGCTAAAAGTGGCAAATGAAATGTGTGAATTGCATGCTTTCCATTCTGTAATCTTTTCTATAATAGCATGTAACTTCGCCGCCTTTTAAAAAAAGATAAAGGTTTCTCCTGATCAATTGGATCCAACTCTGGGGGGAGGGGGGTCATATCTGTTTCTTAACCAAGAGAATCAACATTGTCTGAAGATGCTTCCGTGGCCATGTGGCCAGTATGACTATATGCTGAGGCACCTAGAACAATGATATCTTTCCACTGGGGTGGTATCTATTTATCTACTTGCATTTGCATGCTTTTGAACTGCTAGGTTTGCAAGAGCTGGGGCAAGAAAGAGATCTCTCATTGTCAAGCAATACTTGGGTCTAAAACAGCCAACCTTCCAGTTAACAGACCAGCATCTTAATTCTAGGTCATTGTGACTACATTTCAGTTAGACCCCAAGAAAAAGCATTCTGGGGAATGCCTGTGCTTTGGCTTTATCAGAATAGGAAGTGTGAAGAGCCAGGAGGTTTCAGAGTGATAGACAGATACAACACAGAAAACTGTAACACCAATGGAAACATTGTCTCCTATTTCCAACAACAACAAAAAAAAGTTGAAAAACACAGCCAATAGCAATCTCAAATACCTAAAAATGTAGATAGAAAATAGAAATATTTTTTTCCCAAGGGAAGACATCAATTTCAGAAACTGTAAGGTAGATTTTGGCACATTAAAAAAAAAGCTTTCAAATACATTCTGGCTACATTCTTCTGCTAAGAATCATTTCTAGAATTTGGAAAACTTTGAAATACAGCTACATTAGAAATTTGATTTAGTCCTAGATGAATAAAGTATGTAAGTTTACTTCATAATCAAAAAGAGCAAGTAGCTTAAGCATCTTTAATAGATTATTGACTTTTCTTACTCTATATGTGGTTTGGCTATTTTATGGGTTTATATTTTGATTGTGATTTTCCTCATTCTAATTGGGTATTTTTTTAGTTGTCCCACCTGTTGGAAGGCAGAGTTGTAAGTACCAAGTGTCCAGTGAAATGCCTCTTGTATATACAGATAGTTCTCAACTTAGGGCCACAATTGAGCTCAAAATTTATGTTATTAAGTGAGAAATTTGTTGAGTTTTGCCCCATTTTATGACTTTCCTTGCCACATTTGTTAAATTAATCACTGCAGTTGTTAAATTAGAAACAGGGTTGTTAAGTGAATCTGGTTTCCCCTTTGACTTTGCTTTTCAGAAGGTCAAAAAAGTGGACCATATGACCCCCCCAAGGACACTGCAACTGTCATAAATATGAGTCAGTTGTCAAGCATCTGAATGTAAATCATATGACCATGGAATGCTTCAACATCATAAGTGTACAAAAATGGTCACAAGTCACTTTTTTCAGTGACGTAACTTTGAACAGTCACTAAATGAACCATTGTAATTCAAGAACTACATGTAGTCTGCTCCCTGAGTTATCAAAATTGATTTATTTCAATAAAAGGAATGTGTGGAACCCTAAGGAAACAAAATGCCTTTGGGCTAATACTTGTGTTACAATCCATTGTGTCACCTCACAATTCTCCTTTCTGTCTTAATCTTTTGTTCTTGTGACCTCAGAACAAGTCTCAGATTGCCCAAGAAGTATATAATGTTAGGGAGACTTTGATTCTTTTCTGTGTGGGGACTGTTGAGTGGTGCTTTAAATCTGTTTCTAAAAACTGAAGAAATGGGAAACAGAAAGATATTAAAATATACATTTCTATAAAGAGAAAGAGTAATTTTATGTCCTTTTTTGCTTGTTGTTTCATATTAGCAGAAAGGGCCATTGCCATGAAATTTCACCGACGCTTCCTAATTACCTCAGAACAGCCATTACCCATGTGACTCCTAGGTTCAGCTTGCAATAATAGGTCTAGGATAAAATGGAGTTAGGTAACATGGTTCAGCCTATTATGGGAACCCAATCACTATCTTAGCATGCTCTGTGAATTAAGCAATTATATGATTTATTTGTCTGGGGCCATGGTTTGTAAGCACAGAAACTTTGGCTTTAGATTGTAGCATGTTTCGTTGAATCTAATTTCTGAGATTTTGAAATCATAGTAATCTAACATCACACTTAAGGGGATTTAAAAGCAAATTTCACAGTTAAGTTACTGGAGGGGCTGGTTGAAGTTACTCTTCAACAATAGTTTACCATTAGAGGGCCAATGCATTTTATCTGAAATTCCAAATTCCCATGCTTGATCCTATCAGGAATTGTGCTAGATTTTTTTAAAACAAATCAATTCACTGTTAACATATTGGATGAACCTGAACATATCTTACTAACAAAACATTCAAGTAATGATTGATTCAGTCCAGGACAATCTCTGTCTCCTTAAGCATACTTTAGTATTCTTGCTTCTGTGACAGCAGTAATTATATCAAGCTCTTTCACAGTGCAGGTTAGTCAGGTTATTTTGATCATAGAATCTTGCAAAATAGTTTCAATCCTTCAAAGATATTATTTAAACCATTATTATAGTGAAAGCTGAAGGCAATGGTTTGTTGTTGTTGTTTTGCTTTATCTGAATCTTGAAATCCAAGGGACAAAACATTTCTTTTCCTCCCTTTCATTACTTTAAAAAATGCTCAATAGGTTGAGGTTGGTGCATGAGTACAAAAAACTTTCTTTTGTTATTTGTATATGGCTTGCCATAAGATTTCAGACTGATGGGAATTTTACAAGGTGATAACCCAAGAAAATTCAAAAGGAAGAAATCTTTTGTTGCAAGAGTGCTAGAGGCTAGTGATGACTTTTGAGGTAGTATAAAGGTTTGTGATTACTAGTATTGGATGCTCTTGGAAGCTCAAATTGATCACAGAAGTTCTTCCTCCTTTCTGAACTCCTAAATAACCTTTATTTGTTTGGGCTCTATTTATCAGATCAAATTGTGGACTTCTGCATGGAGAAACTGAATGAAGCCTCAGCATTTCTGACCACATATGCCAAAAGAAGGTTGCCAAAGCCAAGTCTGAAGAGAACTAGGGCAAGATTGCTCTGCTGGCCCTTTTCTTTGTTAATGGACCTTGGCAGGCTTTCTTGGAAGCAGAAGCACCAACAGAGCATGGTCTGGCTATAGTGTGCCATTCCCGCAGTGTTCTAGACTGATGCTGTATCAGAGTCATTGTAGTAAATCATACTACAAATGTGCTCCAGTACTACCCAGTGTGCATAATTGTTCAAGTATTCCTAATAAAAGGAACATATTTGTCTACTCAAGAAGAATAAAACAACAAATGAATGTATGATTCTATAATTCAACTCTAAATTGTCTTAATGTTTGTTCCTCTGCTTAGTGCTGATGTCCTCTTAGTACATAAACCACCTATTCCTATTTTTGCATTTGTTTTTTTTTCCATTTTGCTATACATTCTTGTCAATGTTAGCTCATCTTAGTCAAAACTAGCAGTATTTGTATCTATCGCTGGCTACAACTATTTATAAAACAATTTTTTACTTTTGTTTTGTTTAGTATTACACTTGGTGGCAGTGCCCTAATAAATGTCCTCTCCTTTTTGTGCATGTTTCCAAAATATACCTGAAAGCTAGTATGATACAGTGGACAAGGTGCTGAATTAAGAGTAATGAGATCCAGATTCAACTCAGAAGCTCAGTCTAACTTTGGGTCACTATACCACTAGCCTCACAGGGCTGTTGATTTTAGAATAAAGGTCAGTATATAAAAATACCAAGTACAGAGTTTTTCTGAAGCACTTTTTACAGTTTTTTCTAGCCAACAACATTGGAGGTCAACAGGTTCTTTTTGCTGATGACATCTAAGCATGTTTGATACTACCTTGGCTATTTTTGACAATCTTGAGAGAGCATTTCAGTGTAATAAATAATAACACATGGCAAGGAACCATCTTACAATCCCTCGCTTGGGTCCTGTCAAATCCATCCATCCTGTGCTCAGTATCAGGGAGTCGTTATGCTGTGCAGCATCCTTCTACCAGCATCCTTTTCATCAAGCCTGTTGTTCCCACTCATGCATTCAGGACAAGATAACAATGCTTTTTTCCCTTTGTTGACATAATAAAGAGCTTGAAAAGAAATAATTCTCTTAAAAAAGAGCTGTTCTTACTATTGACAAACTGGCATGAACAAATGAATTCTATATCAGATGGGCAAAGAGAAGGGAAAATGGGAAAATAACACATGGATTCTGAAATACTGAAATGGACAAAGATAAATTCACATTGTTTTCACTTGAAGTGAACTGAATCTCACCTGTTGAATCCCAGTCATCTCTTAAGTCATTTATGCTACACTATTTGTTCCTTTTTTCATTCCCACCCACCTACCCTGCAAATCATACTCCCTAGTTTGCTCTGTTTCTCATAGAGTTAGAATGACTGCAGTATGTGTTGATTCTAAATCTTATTGTAGTATGGCAGCCAGCTAACGTAGGCTAAAAAATAAGTTTGAAATACATCCTTTATTTGTGAAGATCTTATATATTCATTACTTGTTTAATGTATGCATATCACTTTTTTTTCCGGGAAGCTAAAGTTAATATTTATGGGGCCTTCATTTTAGCTTCATAGCCCAAAACCTGTGACATACCTTGAGCTGAATGAGTGCCTCCAGAGTCATCCAATATATATATATATATCCAACTTAGAACTCCTACATTTGGTGTCAAGCCTTGAAAAGTAATTGATAAATTGAAAGTTAAGGGGGAATTAAGTTTATGGATATAACATAAGAAGAAGGAATAAAGGATATACCAATATATTAGCAATATCATATTATAAAGCAATTAGCATTAACTCAACCTAAACCAACATTAAGCCAGATCATATTAAGTGATGTTTTTCTTTCTTGTGTTAAACTTCTTGAACAAATTAACTTTATAAAAATTAGAAAATATGTTCTTGAAGACATATGGCCATCATTTCCTAGTTGTTCCTTGCCTTTCTATTATTTTCTGCTCCATTAGTATAATAAATCAGTTTCAATAATCAGTTCAAAGTCTTCTCATTCAAGTTTTTCTTTCTAAACTGCTAATGATTTATATGACCATTCAGCAAGTCCTTCAAAATTGCATAACATCTTCACTGTATTACAATTTTTGTCCAAAATGATAATCATCATCATAATAAATCATTCTTGTTGTTTGTTTTGTTTTTAATTCCCAAATGGGGATGCTATAGAGAAAATAGTTTCCCAAGTATCTAAATTCATGTCTGTCTGTTCAGTTTTTCCAAAGGATTTGGCCTCCTGGGCAAACAGAGACATGGGTAGCAGAACTGGAACCTTTCCACTGCCAAGTGAGGGACTCTTTCTATAGTTATAGAGAACGCTTTGTATATATATATGAAAATATCCCTTGCCTGCCTCTGTTGACAAAAAGCCTGTTTCCCTTCTTGGTTATCAACAATGCAAACTTGCTAATTAACTATCAGGGCTGGAAAAGGTGGGGAGAGGAGTGGGGATCCTGGATCAGTTGACAAATTGAAATGTCATTTCTTAGCCTACAGCTGGATCTCACTTTGTCTCTTCACTGTCTCTGTTCTAGCCTTTTGTATTTTGATTTGGTTATAAAATCTACAGCATAATTGAAACTGACATCACAATCAAACAGTGTGACCTTGTCAGGTTTGTTCCAGGATGGAACATCATCCAACTGGGTAAGGGGAAATAAAAGGTATGGAAGAATAAACAAGTGAGCATCAGGACTCTTCAGAAACTGGGCTGTTTCTTTCTGTATTTTTTTAATGGTTTCCATGCTACGTGTCTGTCATATGCAATGGAGGCTTTGTGACTGTGTGTAGGAATATGTATATGAAAAAAGGAAAGCAGAGGAAGGGCTTCATATCATAATGAACGTATTGGGGAATGGAGCGAACCAATAAAGATGCTGTGGGAATATGACTAATTGGGCCTGTTTGGATAATCTGTGCCAGCCTAGAAGAGATAAATAAACAAGATAGGACAGAGCCTTAAAAAGGAGGGGAATGGTAAATATAATCTCTGTCATCTAATGGGACTGACACCAACACCATCTGTTTTCCCAGTTCTTCACCTTTTCTTTGCCAGTTCCACAGAGTTGCAGTACTTATGTTGCAATGTAGGAAACTTTCAAATATAGCCCTGCCAGTATGCCTCAGTCTGGCATGAAAAGAATCTGCCATTCTGTCTATGCACCTGCCAAAGTGCTTGTCTTGTTAAAGACAGTATAGTGAGATGCCTGGGCCAAGCATACAGAACTTTCCACAGTCAAGTGTGCCTTTTTGTCAGATCTCTAGGAAGATACCAAGCATTCATTGCATTCCATTTGTCCTCAAGAATGGACACCTCTATAAACATTTAAAATTCTAAGATCCTGTTATGACAAATTGCAGAAAACTTCACAGTTCCTTTTCATTTTGTGATACTTTTCATTGTATTATTTCATTGTATTAAAACACTGATTCAAATTTGTCATAAAGTAATTTAAATTTAGTATTTGAAATAAGGTATTGAAATAAATCAAGAAGTTCGGAATACATTTATATAAGAATTTTTAAAATATATATTCATTCAGCTTTCCTAGAAAAAAACTATATTGCATACATATAGTAGATGATAGACTATAACACAATATATTTATGGACAAAGGGATATACAGTATAGCAGGAATCCAAGGATGGGTTTCAATGAGAGTCATTGGGTCTGATCTGTGATAGCAATCCCAAACCAGATTCGTCTGTAATTTTCCTCTTTCGTGATCTTATAACAGATTACTGCTTACCTGTTTTCTATTGCCAAGAGCTGGATGCTTTTGTATGTCTGTGCGTGGGGGGGGGGTATAATACCCCTGCTCCCATGCTTGAAAATGTGCGTCCTCAGGTTTTGGATCTTTCACTAGCTGAGATCCCAGGAAAGGGGAGGGATCATTGTTGACTCCCTGTAACTCCCATGAGTCCCTGTGGGTTCTCAGAGGTTCTGCTCTGAAAATAATTGGATCTGGCTGAAGTTGGGAATTGACCAATGGTTAATGCCTTGGTATTGGCCTTCTTGAAGGGAGATAGTTGGTATGTCTTCTTCTCAAGAACCTATCCTGGATTCAATTATTTTAGACAACCATTGTCATGTCTTCTTGTTGAGAAGATGGTCAGATTTCAGCTGATGAGAATTCTGAAGGAAATGTTTATTTAGTGTCATTTCAATCAGGTTTCTGGCTAGGATTCAGTACGAAAAGAATATCATTATTTTTAGGACACAGGAATAATGCCTTCTCTGTCACAGACATACTCTCTGGAATGAGGTTACAGATATCTGGATATTCCACTCAGATGGTATTCCAGAGGGCCTTAAAGAACTGGGTGTTTTCCCAAGCTAAGATGACACATAAAACATATAGTATTGGTTTTATGCATTGACTGGATCTGCCATTTGTTTATTCTTTTATGTTGATTGCTATTTTTATATTACAGCATCTTATGATATGAGCAGCCCAGATTAGTCTGGAGCTCATATGAAGTTGATGGTTCCGTTAAGGCATAGAACTGCAGAATTTTTAAATTTTATTCCTGCTCTATTTCTGACGTAGCTTGTATGCAATCATTGTTCAATTGTTCGAGAATATACATTATTTAAATTATCTTTTCAATAATGTTGTTTCCTTTTTGCAAATAGAAAAAAAAACACATTCTGTAGATTTCTGGTTTAAAAAGAAATAATATGCAAAATATTATAATGAAAAGGAAAGTATATGAGAATAGGGAAAACAGGTCCCTAATGTGTTTTTGTCCTGAAAGTCAGAAAGCAGAGGCGTTAGAAGCCTATTAAAAGTCATCTTGGAATTTTTCCAAGAAATTAAAGTGAATGGCAACATATTTTATAATCACACCAACAAGAGCTAAGTAAGAGAGCAAAGGGACTACATTGTAATAATAAGACATAAATTAAGGATACCTTTGTCATAGTACAAATCCTTACATAATTTGAAGTAGCTTTAAATATCATACTAAAAAGTAAACAAATTATTGGAGAGAAACTCAGTTACTCTATATATGTGTCTATGTACCTGTCATAGGTATCTATAGGAAACCATGATAATGTTAAATAACATATGATGTCTTTCTACAATTATATCATTATGAACTTGTATGAGGACATCTAATGTGAATGAGTCAAGTTTTTTGCATTTTGTGCTTCCCACAACCCAGCCCCATGGGTGCTTCTGCTTGTTTCATTTTCTGTTTGCACTTCCTTCTGACTTGATCCAATATTCACAGGATTGCTGCTGAAGTATTGTGATAAAGGACAGGGTAGTTTAATAACTTGCGAGGCTCTTTTGATTGATGAGACTGAAATATGGTAGCTGAATCTTAGAATAGGTAATCTAATTCTGATTCTGACTTTATAAGAGAAGTAGTAAAGAAACAATTATTATTCAAATAGGACTTAGTATTCTTATTTAGATTTTGTAAAAAAAGTAAGCAATTTTTATGTCAGATCTGATCCATTTCAAACTAGTAGTCCTCGATTTATGGCTGTTATTGAGCCTGGATTTATAGTTATAAACCATGATGATCATTAAGTTTTTATGATTTTTAATGGGTTTTTGTGTGTGTGCAGTAGTCATTAAGTAAACACTTCAGTTGTTAATGTTGTGGTCATTAGATGAATGAATTTTAGTCAATAGACTTTTTTTTTTAACCAGAAATCAGAAGTAAATACCAATTTCAAGCAAAAAATAAATAAAAATGCCAAAATCTTGATATCTTGATTGCATGATTGCAGCAGGCTGCAAACAGCCGTAAATGCAGGCTGGTTGCCAAGTCATGATGCAATCACATGATTACAAGGGGGGCACAGCTAATGGAACTTTGAAACTGGGTCATAAAAAGCTCTGGCAAGCTCTGTCATAACTCAGATTGGTTACTAAGCACCCAGTTGTAAATTGAGGACTACCTATATTTTTGCATATCTGCAGGGAGATTTGCTATATTCTCTATACAAAATTCTGGAGGCTTGTTGTTTTTTGAATATTTCATTTATTCAAGAAAAGGTAAATACAAAACATTAAAATATTGAAAAAAACAAAAAACAAGGAAAAATACAACAAACAAAACATATAAAAAGTGTCTTAAAAAAGATTAACCTATGTACTCATAACACCTTCCCTGCTTGAATGCTGATTCATATAATAGAATAATGTTAATTCTTATATTCAAAATTCAAAGCTCAAAAGCAATGCATCTACATTTTATTTTAAAATCCTAGTAACTGGGTGTGACAAAAATGCCTAATTTAAGGATTTTGCAGTATTGCTGCCAATGATTTGGTGACAATCAAACAAAAAGATTTGCTATTGAAACTACCAGAGTAAATTATTGAAAATATTTTATATATAGTGTGAAGAGTCACTAAATGAGATGGGTGATTATACAAATATGATTAGATAAATAAATATTATAGTACAATATATTGCCGTTCTTCCTTCAATGACGTCAGCATAGCTATGCCAGATGGAACCAGAGAGTGCTTCGGAATTCCGGCTGATGATGTGGCATTACCAGTCACAGGGAATGGAGCTCCCCGTTCCAGTAATAGTTTCTACCTGTTTGGGGGGTCCAAAAGGAGCCAAAGCACCTTGTAGGGGGAGCGAAGTTAAGGAGGGGCACTCGAGAGGTCACAGGAAAGATCACAACTCTCCTGCTGAATCTGGGCTTTTTCCCTCTATGCCATGGCGAGGAGAAGAGGCAGCCTAAAGATGGCCACCACAAACCTGGGACAGTCAAGAAACATCTAAGAATTGTACTGGAGAAGAGTCAGTGAACCGTCTCTGGAACTGGGTGAGAAGCATCCTTTTTATTTAAAACTTAACACCAAAAGAATGTCCAGGAAAAGGGAAGCTCATTGCTACTTTCAGAAGCAGCAGTTTAATATTTTGAGAATAATTTTAAAATTGAAGGAAAAAGAAGGGAGAAGGCAAAACTTTTAAAAATACAGAAAATTGGATTTTTAAATTAGACAGACGTTTTGGATAAGCATTTCAAAATGCTGGAACTATTTACTTAAAAAAATAACATCATCTTTATATTTTGGATTGTTACCTTTAAAATGGATAAAACTGGTTAAGATTGACATTTGACTTAAGAGTGCCACCTGCTGATAAAAGGAAGACATAACATATTTCCAAAACCCCAGAAATACTTGGCTATTGGAGATTTAAATGTGAGAGCAAGAAAGACATTATTATTAAAGTGATCCCTGAAGGCTTCAACACAAGACTGAATTTATAGAGGGATTTATGAAGGTGGCCAATTAGCTTTGGGATATAAAGTTTCATGAATATTGAACTTTTTGAGAAGTGACTTTGGTTTGAATATCTGGTTTTTGGAGTATTGGACAAAAAAAGGAACAAAATAAAATTAAATGAGATGCTCCATCAGTAAGAAATGAGTAGAATTTGGGAAGAAACAGTGTCGCTAATTCAGAGTATTAAGGATACTTTGACAAGAAGCTATAAGGAGATTATGAATAAAATGCAGAGCATAGATGAAGAGCTGGACAACATGACACAAAGAACAAGGAGTGACCAAGACACCCAGGAAGACGAGGAGCCAATTGAAAGAGTATATGAAAAAACAGAAACAAACCAACAAATAAAACAAGATGACAAGAAGGAGATAAAAACAAAAATAATAATGACTGATGAAACAAGCCAAAGGGAGAGTATTTTAAAATTAAAAGAGGAACTGGAGTTACAGGAAGACTTTTTTTGGGAGAGAGATAGGGGCAAGAGCAGATATCTCGAAAATTAGACAATGGAATAGGGCTGAGAAGGGAGAAACGTTTAAAATGATGTGGAAGCAGACAGAGATAAAGATCCAAGAGAGGAATATGGGAGGCAAGCTAAGAAATGAACAATTAAAGCTTTAAAGCAAAGAAGAGACGATGGATAGAAAGGGAATATTTTTAAATATAATAATGACATAGTTAAAAGTTACAATAGGGATGGAAACTAGAGAGAGCGGGATCAATGGAACACACATTTTTACATAATAAGATGAAGTAATAACAAGAGGGAAAATCAGAATTTGAACGATCGTAGTATTAAGCATGTTTGAATAAAATGGTGATTGGCATAAAAATAACATACTGAAAATTGAATAATTAAATAATGGAAGATTATAACAACATAAATATGTGTATTATTATAAGAACCATATAAGTGTTAAATGTAACAAATATGACTATTAATATTTTATCTCTGGTAAAAGGAATGGCATTTAGAATATGGTGATTGGCACAAAAATAACATATTGAAATATTGAAGAACTAAATAATGGAAGATTAAACTCAACAAAAATATATGTACTATTACCAGAATTATATAAGCTTGTCAAAAGTAGTAAATATGATGAATATTATTTGATTTGTACTAAAATGTAAGACACTTTTCACACATTGATATGTATGTAAAAAAAATTAAAATAAAAAACTTGAAAAGAAAAAAAAAGAACCAGGGAATGCTTCTATTACAAAATCATATTGTGATATAGCAGATCAGTTTAAGCTATAATGCTAGCTAAGAGAGATGACAATTCACAGTTTTAGAGAGGTCTATAACTAAACTCTCCTTTCTTTACATTAAGGAAGAAAATAAACTTGAACTAATAAAGGAAACTGTTTTGTTAGTTAGCCAGCAAAAAATAGATGAGGAAGGAAAGCGACTTTTAGACAGGTTCATTTGTAAAGCTGCTTTAGTAACAAATATAGATTAATGGACCTTCTTCCCCATTAGGTTCAACTAAAGGCATTGAGACTCTGAGCTTTTCATGTTCCTTTACTTCACAAGTTCTCCTCTTATTTTGTGCGGACTGTATTAGAGCCTTGCAACTAGTGAAGTCAAAGAAAATTCTCATTAACTTTGATTGGGTAGTTGAAGCTGTTCATTAAAACCTAAAGGATTTTTTAAAATCTGATTAACTTTTTATTGCTACACTGGTTACTGTTCATCTTTTGTAGCAGCCTTTGGCATCTCTTCTAAATTTCTCACTCCCCCTCCCAATACCATTTCAGCATTTATAGTGGAAGGAAAATTATAGTCTTGGTTGCCTGAAAAAAAACCAAGGATCTATGCTCAACATAAGAAGTGTTAGGCAAAACATTACCTTTAGTTTTTACTTTGGCAATAGTGGAAATATTTTATCTAATTGGAATTCTTGCATTTGTAAAGGACAAATGCAAAACATACTGCATTCAAAGGAGAGCAAGTATTGGGGGGAAAATGGCCGGTATGATATGAACAAGGAAGAGTTGAAGAAAAGCTGAAATGTTTAAATGCAATGCCATGATAATTATTTTATAAAAGAAAAAAAAGTTTCAACAAAAATAAAAATATGTACACTAAGACATTGAGCTAAAAATAGCAAGGAGTGAAAAACAATATATACATTGCAGGACTGCTCACTTCTATAGTACTTTGTGGCTGTCCTTATTCCTGGAAAAGAAGGGATATTGGGTTCTGGAATAGAAAGGTTTCTTTACATCCATTCCCCTATCTAGGAAAATATCTGTATTTGACCAAATAAAGGTTTGGTTTTGTTGCACTGTTGACCAATATTGATTGAATGAAATTGTTACCTGCTATGTATTCAGATACTTCATTATTGTCAATAAACTTCTAGAAGTTCTCTGCAGGAAAAGGGCTTCTGTGTCTTGCCTTGAAGCATTTGAGGCTTGTGGCAAAGCAAAGGAAGTTCATTACAGTCTGAGTGGGTCTCGTGTACACCATACGGAATTGAGCAACTCAGGAGAGGCTGTAATCCCTCAACATCAAATAACATAATCAGAAGGATAGGACAGTCACTCAACATATTGAATAACCTTCATGTGCTTACTTAGATAATTCTACACAAAACTTCTTGCTGTAAAACTAATTGGCATCTCATTTATCCAGAATATGTTAATTACTGTCTTAATTCTGTATGGCACTCCAGTTTCTTTTTTGTTATTATTCTGGAAATTTTATATCAGCAGATCAGTTTTCAAATATCTATGACATGATTTTGGAACCTGCTAGACCTCTTAAGTTCTGTAGGTATTAATGATACAGTATATTACTACAAACTACCTCCGTATATGTAGAATTTTCCATGCATACATTCATATGCTAGCAACATAAATACATAATGCAACACAAAAATCCCCCATACAAATTTGTCTCAGTTTTCATGTCAACAATTTGCTCTGAGTAACTTTATTCTTTCAAAACATTTGGGTCATTCATCGGTACTCAGATGATTGCTATTTAGTATATGTCACACATGTTCACAATGGCAGGATTAAAATCAACCTTCGGACCAGTGAGTTGCAACTTTTTCAGCATATTATTTTGCACAATAATGTAACCAGAAATTTAAAAAAATCATATTTATGTTAAAATGTGTAATCCAGGTATGCCTTATGAATCTCACCATCAATCCAAATAATAACAACTTATAGTTATAAAAAAATGTAAAATAAAAACAAGCATGGTAGTAAAAAAAGTATCAAACAAATTTGAAAAACAAATACATTCACTGCAGTCTCCATCTGCTCATGGATATTGCACAAGCCAAAAAAACTAGCTATACTCAACAAATCAATTATTCATTGTGAATTATTCACTAGGCTCTACTACAAATGGTGCCAAGGACTGTTTATTTGTTTAAAACTGAAGTGTTAAAAAAAGAAAAATCCAGAACAACATTCTTATTTATCTTTAATGTTATATACTCCATTCAAAAAATATAGGACTGTACTTAATTATGAATGTATGCTGTAGGAAGGAAGTATGAAAGAAGAAAGAGAATAAAATTGAGAATATATTGAGAGTATGTCATGTTAAGTTTTATTGAGAAATAGTAAATAAGATGGTAACGAATTAATAATAAATAAATCAGTATACTATTGGGCACACAAAATAGCCATTGTTTCAAAGGATAAACACCAGCTAATTATCCTGGAAGTTGGGGGATAGAAACATAGTTTTTCAATGAATTTCCCATTAAACCTCCCTGAAATGGATTTTCCCTCGTGGTTCAAGAAACAGAACAAACTAGGGCTCCTCTGTTACAAGGACTGTTTTGCTTGAAAGAAACAACAGTTGCTTTTACTCAGCCACATTCATAGACCCTATAATTTTCCTGATTCTAGAAATTAAATAATCTGAGAGAAGAGCTTTTATTGTTTCCATTTATACATCTCCAAGTTCCAAGGTTCCTAAATTGCAAATGGTCAATAAAGAAAATTCGCTTTCCGAATTATAGCTTTCTTGTCTGATCCCTAAGAAATAGCTAATCACTTAGTTAATCTTTTTTGCTCGCTAGCTGAAGAATCATAGAGCTATAGGATCATTGAGTCCAATTCCCTGCCCAGTCTATCCTACTACAGCATTACAGAATTTTAGAGTTACAGAGTTAATTATAGCAGAGATGGTCATTATCCACAGATTGTATACAATCTTCATTGTTATTGCAGAAGCCTTTTCCAATTATTAGCACTGTCAGCAGATCATTTGGAGAAGATAAAATGAAGTAGGATGATAGCTTTGCTTTGAATTCCTTGAAGATATGCATAGCCCTAATAACTAGAAAATACCTTCCTTCTACAGAAACAATCATCAACCCCAAAGGGGGATGGGAGCTTGGAAATTCTGTGTCTTTCAAGAACATCAACTGCAGTTCATAAGCAAGTAAAACTTTCAGGCTCCTGTCATAAAACTATCTCTGTTACTAAATGCTTTGTTTTATTGGGGATAATATAAACCTAAGCTTGATTTGACTAGCCTCCATTGTCTTAAATATCCTACAGTTTAAAGTAGGGTAGAAAATACATTTATCTGGACTAAATACATGCTAGATGCATACATGAGTTCAAATGGACAAATTAAGAGGCCACAATGGAGAAAAAGCAGTCAGTGGTGCTGAAGCTGTTTGCATTATTTTTAGAAGCAGAGTAAGGAATACATTTGAGCAGTACTATAGATCTGGTGCCCAATGAGGAAAAAGTAAAGGTTTATATTTACTCTAATAGGTGTTGGATTCGTGCCCAACATACTTAGCTCCAGCTGCTGCATTTGTTAATCCTGCCAGAGAGACCAATCTCCTGGTATCTGCAAACACAAGATGTGGCCTAATCCAAGAGACAGAATTTGAAAACATGTGCTCTGATCTGAACAGAACTCGGAAATCTCTAGCAAAGTGATATGCAAAGTAAGGATAAAGCAGCGGTTTAAGGGCTGGACAACATAGCAAACAAAGTGTTTGAAATTGAGTGGAAGCGTTTGCTGCAAGATGATGGAAATGGTAGTTAAGACAAGTGTCTTATTCTTCTTATAATGTAATTGGAAGGTACTAATCTTCTAAAATTAACCATTGATTATACCTGAATACAGTCCTGACATATGTCAGTATTTTCAGTTATTTTATTTTTCATTTTTTATGCAAGTTATGACTTTTAAATGAAGCATCATCTATCAGAGTTACCCTTGAATGAACAAAAGTGATCTTCTGATCGTTTAGGTTCTATTCTTATAAAAGGTATAAATTAAACTAATTAAATGAAGGAATAACTTAAATTGCCAAGGTTTGACCAGGCCTGATAGATATTTCTCAAGTAAAATTTAAAATATCTGACATTCTGTCAATTACATGTCAGGCATCAAATAAATTGCCATCAGCTGTCCTCTATCAACTACTGAAAAAAAGTTAAACATTATTATTATAGTATCCTAACTACAAAATGCTATGACAAAGCATATAATTAAAATTATACACAAAGTAGGGAATATAGATATTTTAAGTACCCTCTCAATATAAATATAAAAATACTGCAATGAAATTGATTTCGACTGTATAATTTACAAGACTTATATAATGAGAGAAAATCAAAAACATAAAGAACTTCTGCACTTTTAATAAGGCAGCAAAAGGAATGTCAGCAGCTATTAACTTGTCTTTCAAACTGCACCTGAAAAGAATTTGTAATATTACATATTTTTGTTTGTTTGTTTGTTTAATATGGTCATCCTACAACAGCAAATATGATTCATCAAGAACCATGATTTGGTAAAAATGGAGGTGAGATATTGGTTGCTTTACTTTAGTAACTTAGTAGGCTATGTTTTCTTCTAACACAGGGTTGTCAAACTCATGGCCTGCAGGCTGGATGCGTCACACGTTGACCACGCCCACGCCCGGTTTAGCAAAAGGGGGAAAATCCTGATACGTTACATGATGCTGCAGTGACGACATGAGTTTGACACCCCTGTTCTAAGAGCATTTACAGAGTTGTTTCCCATCAAACCCCTGGTGAGCTTCCTGCCCAAATTTATAGACAGTAAGTTTGGCAATAGCTTTTACCTATGACTAAAGCTACAGATCTATGGTACAAAAAGCCTGACAACTACTAAATGTCACTTTTTTGCAGTGAACACCTGGTAGTCTTCCTTCCTATATCGACTATGTCTGTAGGCCGGTGTAATAAAAAGTATTATATTCTATGTATGACTAGCCAGAAAATGTATCTATGTAAAAAAGTTATCCAATTGAATATCTACGTATGATGTTATGCTATGATTAAAGATGTAGGAAACCTTTGAAAAAATACAGAAAAATTCTGTATTGTATAATGTTTAAGTGTGCTTCCTGGCAATCTGACTTTATGTGTTGTCCACTGAGCTGTTATTGGTACTATTTACTATCAAGAAAATAATGCTATTTAAAACACAACAATTCTGTTTGTTTGTTTTTTACTTTAAAATTACATACTAAACTCAGCAAAGCAAATCTTGTGAATGTTCTTCCCTTCAAAAAGAAAAAGAAAAAAAAAAGGTTGAATTAATATTCCTTAGTTGGTAAAGAATCAGAAACTTCTGTTTATTCAATTTATTCAGTCTTTGTATATTTAATCTTTATTAATCTGTTTAAGTCTTTCATGTGTATCTTTGCAGCCTGTTTAATTTGAAGACAGGAGATACAGAAGGTTGTATGTGTGCATTATGTTAGTCTCCTCAAAATATATAAGTATTTTCTTTAAATACATCTTTGGCCTCCAAGAGTTGCCTCCAAGAAAATAATGTTTTCTCATTATTTATTAAGCTCTAGACTTAATATCATTAGAATTGTTTGGTATTAATACTGGATCTGGATATTGTTATCACATTTATACAATTAAAAACAATTTCTTTATTTTTTATTATTTATTAAACCAATTTATATAGCTGCCCATTTCACAAACAGTGACTCTGAGCAGCATACCACAAAGCTAAAAACAATTAATAAATACATTAAAAAATAAACTAAAACAAAGAATAATAGATGAGGGGACAATAAAAATAACGGAGCCACTTGCTATTTCACTCATCTGCTAGCATCTCCAGGGCTAGGGGACCTTTGAAAGCTCAGAAGCAGTGAGATATCCTCATCTCAGGTGGGAGATTGTGCCATGGCATGTGTACTACAGCAGAAAAGACCCCCTGCATAGGTCAGGCCAAATATAGCGCTCTAACCAACATAATCCATGACATGTGTTTCCTTCTGGATCTGATAGGGCAGCCAGATGAAATTGGGAAGAGGCAGTAAATCATATAACCTAGCTGGCAATTCCTCAATATAACCTGGTCTGGTCCCTTGCCATGGTCAGGCAAAGTAGACTTTCAAGTTTCTGTTATTTTAACTCTGTAATAAAAGTAGTATTAATATTTATAACTTCAATTCCCTAGTCTGGTCTACCTTGAAGGACTGACAATACCTGTTGTGTAGATAGGTTACATTTGTACTTCTTGGTATTTTTTGAAGACAGACACTGTAGATCTCTAACTGCAAATTGAAATGGATTATTATCATGATTATTTTTACAGGTATTCCTAGAAACGTTGTGTAGATATGTATGCATGTGTGTACTTGAAATTTACTAGCTAGATTTCTAGATTCCTAGAATCAATATGCTAACTTAGACTAAGTTTACTTGGGGGAAAAAAAGTAGTTGATATTTTTTAAGGTATCTTTTTATCACACACAATTTTTGACATCATTCTGTCATTCATTTCTTCATAAAGTGTTTTAAAAGTAATAACTAGGACATATATGTTAAAGAATAATTGAAATTACAGTAAGGTAACAATATGTACTGTACTCCTACCTCTCCCAGCAAAATAATAAATACCCATTTTGATTTTGACCTCTATTTTCAATTCTTTCAAGGAAAGCACTTATCCTACCAACTTCAAAGATGCAAGGTTGTCAAGCTTAAAGGGCAAGTGAAATCCAGGGCCAAGGTATATTCTTCTGCTAATTGTTGGCATTTACAAAATAAAAAGAAATCAGAAATATAACACAGCATGAAATATTATTTTCTGTCAACACAATTTTACCAATCTGGTTGAAAGTCACAGCAAGTTTGACCCAACCTTGGAATGTTGAAACAATCTTTCATCATAAATCAGATCAAGAAAATATATTGTTTTGAAGTTTTTAGAAAACAGGGTGATCAAGGAGCCTGCAATCATATGTTTAGCTAATCCCTTAGAAGAACAATTGCAGTTCTGAGTGGGTCAATATTTTCCATTGCACTTATAACAATATTTTAGTGATAGAATCTCAACATTATGTGATGAAAAACATGGGTTCTAGTCACCTATTAGAGAACTTTAGGCAATAGAACACTATTTCCATTTTAAAACATTTAACCTTTTTGACTGAGAAGATTCAAAATATAGAATTTTGTAACTGAAAAATGTGCAGAAGAAATCAGTCACAAAAATATCATTTTAAAAATATTCTCTTGAATTGTTTATACAAATTCTGACTTTTTCTATTTCAGAATTTGAAGCTCAGTGCTTGTTTATGGTTTCAATAGTCCCTTGGAAGAAATGCCTTTACAGGGCCACTTCCTATTTGAACCACTTGCTATTGTTTTTTTCTATCTACTTCTTTGTCCTCTTTTTTTTTTTAAGAAACCCATGAGATAATCTTAAAAGGAGTAATGATGTATGTATGTGTTCAGTTTGGACAGTGTGGACAGTTCAGGATACAATAAATTGTTAAAGAGAAAATAAACCTTTGGCAAATGCTCAACAGTATGAGATTTGTATAACAGAAAAAAATCATGTTTGTGTGTTTAATGATATTATGCACAGAATTCTTCTTATAGAATTTTAACATATTCCAGAGTTAATTCTGGTTTTACCATTACCTGCTAATGAGAAAATTCCAAAATTCTGCAAAACTCTACAAAAAGAAAAAAATATCAGTAATTAAAATAGCTACTGAGAGAAGGCCCATTCAGTAAGTGAATAGTAACTTTTTATTTCTTATAAATTGTTTGGAAAGGCTCTCACAACATCTAGTATCAAGATTCGTCTTTTGACTATACATTATTCATGATAGCCCCAAATACGTGGATGGAAATAAAAAGATAAACAAAGATGAAAGAATTTTCTGAACTAAGCCTGCAGTCAAGGCATGAATCCAAATCTCCTAAGACCCCAGGCCACCTGTATCTACTCATCCAGCCTTTTGTGTTTTCTTCATAAGAAACAGAATAGGGTAGCTATATTTTTGTAGAAGCTGCAACTACAGTATCTTGGAAACTGGAAATTAAATGGCTAAGAGAAATGATAACATCAAACTAGAACCATAAAAATGGCCCATTGAAGCAACTCCTTCTGTATAAGCTCTTTTTTCCATAAGAAATTGATCAGAATAGTCTTAATCTGCAAACTGCACATTCACTGCTCTTGTTTACAGTATGGCTGCAGCAGGAAGATGTAACTCCATAAAATAAAGGCAAAAGGGAGAGGGGTATATATGCAATTCTTTTGAATAAAACAAAGATGTTAGATTTTAAATGAATCCCTGATATATTGATAACCATCTGAACAGGCAAATGAGGACACTGATATTTGAAACTGAGAACAAATGGGGAAAGGATTGTTTAACTTAACAGTGAAAAACTGAAAAAAATGCATATGAAACTATTTGCAGCATTAGAAAGTTTTTTTTTTTCTTTTGTATCACAGGAATGTGCTAGAGCCTATTAGGAAGCATATCCTTCAATGTGTAATTGTGATTAAAATCTTGCCAATTTCAGGCAGCACTACAAGCTGCAGAGAACACTATTTAAGGTCACAGAGCTGAGCTTGTGTTATTAACATTAGGAGAAAAAGACAAGATAAGAGACAAGATGCTACTCAAAAAGCTAGACATTGTGTTTTCTGGGAGAGAAAAGAAAGAACATCTGGAAAGTTTGCTTGGTAAAAAATATAACAGATAGGTTGCTAATTAGTGCAAATAACTAGGATTATATGAAAACTATAATTTATAGGCCAAATATTGATTTTAGCCTTCAAATTCTAAATTGGTATAGGACATGCCAGTCTGAATTTCCTTTTAGTTATTAAAAGCTGCAAAATAGCATGTTCAGAAAGGCCTCTGAAAACATGTCTTGTGTGTTGACTTGTGAATTCAGGAATAGACTTTCTTCTGCATAATTAACAGACTATGGAATGAATGTGTACATATAAGGCTGACTCTAGGCTAAGAGAAGTAAGCACTATTCTAGAAAGCACCAAATTTTAGGGGACAGGGACAAATTAATAAGACTTCAAACACACACACACACACACACACACACACACACACAAAGTGAGAAACAGTATCTACATATTCAGTGAATCAACACATTTGATTAAGGGTTAAATACTATTTCATAGTAAAAAATAGGGTGAAAATATCAGAGAGAAGAAAAAATTGTCCAGGGCTGAAAATCATAAATGTAAAGCTCAAAACCTACAAACAAACAAACAAACACTCTTTTTTTGAAATTTCTAACACAATAAAAAGATGAGACAGATCATAAAAGGACCCAGAATGCCATCATGCCTAAGGTGCCAAAATGGCTAGAATTGCTTGTATCCGTGCATATATACATTCACATGGATTATGTTTCTTATCAAATTATGCAATATGCAAAAAAAGAAGTAAAAATAATAAACCAAAGATATTAAGACATGAAATAACAAAAGAAAATGCATAACTTAAGCATTTTCATCCACTGCACTACTATAGATTTCTGTACTTGCTTACACATATCCTTATACTATTGCATGCATTTCTTTTTTAAAATAAACTCAGACTCTTTCTGTTTTTTATCATCTCCATCCAACCACAAGTTTCACCTGGCTCTTTTGTTCTTTCTTCACATATTCAGTTTACATTTGTTCTTCATCCGCTCTCTCTATATGACCCCAAAACAACCTCAACATAATTCTTTCATATCGGTAAGTCACTTTTGTATTCAGTCAATGTTCATTCAGCACTTGACCCAGTGTTCTTGTTTACTACACAGAATTGCTTAGTACTCTACTGCCATTGTGTCCAGGTTGCTTTTATATTTCTTCTGATAAATCCAACTCTACCTTTCATATAACAAAATGGGCAGGAGACCATTGACAAGTGTTCATTCCTCACAACAGAGCACACAGTGTCCTATACTTTTCTATCGGCATATGATGTTTTAATACTTCTTCATCCACTCTTATGTTAAAATGTAATGGCAAAACCGAATAATAATGACTCAATTGCATTATTATCTTGTTCTATTTTTACATCTTTCAATTGTTGTATCACTCTGTGTGTTTTGTGTGTGAATGAACATGCGTGGATTTCTCTCTCTTATTTTGTAAAACTTGTACCGAAAGTTTTTTTAATAGAAGGTTGACATGAAACAAATAAATAAATAATAAACAAAATTGTTAATTTACCTAGACAAAATTGCAGAAGAAAGTTTCTCATTGGATTCTGATAAATGTTTTTTTTTCCCTTAGAAAGACACACAGCTTTGATAATATTAATATTTGACATGTATTAAATGCTACTTTAAAAAAAAAAGAAAGCATTCCAGAAGTCTTATAATATCCATCCAAAATGTCTTGGGTCAGAAAAACAATCTTTAGAAATACTTTTGTGTTTCCTTATATTGGACAGACTCAATGTTAAGCAACATGTCTATCTCTTATATCTTTTTAGACTGTCAGAGGTTTGCTGTAGGCAATATAAATGTTAAGGTATGTTTCTCAAAAGAAGAAAAAAGGAACAAAAAAACCCTTTAGCTTATTGTTTTTCAATCCAGTGACATTTATCAGATGTCTTTTCTTCAACATGTTCAACTCTACATGCTCTTCTGTTTTCTCAGAAGTCGCTCTGTGACATGAAAAGCAGACAGAATGAGAAACAGAGAGAGAGAGAATGAATTAGAACGTAGAATATAGAATAACAAATATAATAGCAAATAACAAAAAGTCCAACTCCCTGTTTAAGCAGGAGACCTTATATTTTTCCAGACAAATGGTTGTCCAGTCTCTTCTTGAAAACCTTGAGTTATTGTGCACCCACAATTTGTGGAGCTAAGTCATCCCACTGATTAATTGTTCTCACTGTTATGAAATTTTTCCTTAGTTCTAGGCTGCATCTCTGTTTAATGATCTTTCACCTGTTACTTCTTGTCCTTCCCTCAAGGTGCTTTGGTGAATAAGTCTGCCCCCCTTCACTGTGACAGCCCCTCAAGTATTGGAAGACTGCTATCATATCATCCTCAGTCCTTCTCTTTGTTAGACTAGACATACATAGTCCTCTCAACTGTTCATCATACAGTTTAGCATCTATCATCTTTGTTGTTCTTCTCTGTACTCTGTACTCTTTCTGTACATCTTTTTTGTATAATTAGTGTATTTATAATTATTTTGTATAATTTTTGTAATTAGACAATGAACCAGGATAAATGGGTAAAGAGTAAAAAAAACTTTTAGAATTGAAACTGTGACTGTATTCTATAGTGACAATAACTAGAAGTTCCAAATTGAAGATCTGTGAGTAGTGTGTGTAGGTGTGTATACCTTGTCTCCCTCCATTCTTTGTTCTTTCACATTAGGTGGAAAGTGGTTTAAACCATATCTCAGTGATAGCCTAGATTTAACTAATAGAACAATAAAAATATGCACATTTCACATGAAGTATGTTTTTATGGTTTTTAATTGCTTGATTATCTTTTCCAGGATCTTCCCAGGTATTGATGTCAGACTGATTGGTCTGTAGTTTCAGATTCAGGGACAGATT
>JANHFL010002846.1:393568-405878 GCA_032468155.1 Oxyrhabdium leporinum | reverse complement strand
CTGTAAGCGCGGGTTTCCAGATTGCTGGTAAGCGTGAGGTGTCATCCCGCCTGTTCATGGTGTATTGGCGCTTTTCTATTTCTATCGATTCCCTAATTATTCTATTATTAAGGTGCTCTATTCTGGCTATGGTTTTGGAACATATATATGAATATATATATATATATATATATGAACAAAATGAATATATATATATAAATAAAAGAGAATAGACACAGGGATTATATATATATAATCCCTGTGTTTTTGAACATTTGTGTTTGGAACAAAAGGCATTGTATTTGTATGTGTGCCATAATGGTTAGTTTACTGGATTGTGACTCAAGAACCCAGGTACAGTTTCCTACTTAGTGAGGCAACTTCGTTTGGCTGAAGAGTAGAGTGCTTTAAAGATAACATAAAGGAGGGTTGCATAAAAATGCATGACATCAGGGAACTTCTGAGGATCTTCAGAATTTATTTCATTTGAAAGGCATTCATTTAGATAAATGGAAATATAAAAAAGCTGATAAATGGTCTACATTTCCCAGCTAAAATGCAAGTATATTTGAAGACTCCTTTCCTAAATTTGATATGAAAGACACTTTTTCATATTTTCTGTTTTTCTTAGGATCTTGATATATCTTGAAAACCTTGGCACCCGATCAAAACAGATTAACATTTTTTCTTTAGTGAAGCTGACCTGAAAGCTGCTGATTTTCCGAAGCTCATCATAGGCATTGTCAGCAGAAACAGACACAAATACATCAAGTCATACAATTTGCTTTGAAAAGTGAGGTTGAGAAATGAGGAAATCTGTGATGGAGTAATAGAAAAAGAGAAAACTGTGATGGAGAGCATGGCAGTGAAAATGGAGTCAAAGTGAAAAATAATTTCTGCTGCCCACACCTCTGAGCAGCACATTGCCCACACATCAGTCTAAATGTTTCTTTTCAGAGGAAAGAAATATGTAGTGACAAGAAGGCAACGGGAGAAGATAACAGATGATGCATGGAAGTGTTATGCATGAACATAAACACAAATGTGATAGCAATCATTTTATTTGCTGATTGGTTTTTTTTTTCAGTCCTTCTATTTCTTCAAATCTGTTTGCATGTCACAACAGAGTAAACTGATTAGAAACTGTCCAGCAACAGATCTAAATGCCTACCAGTTTGATTTCTATGCCTCCAATATTGATTTGCTATTGTGGTTAAGTTACTAAAATATTATTTCACAAACAGATAGATTATGGATCTTGCCTTCTGTGTAGGAGGGGGACCATGCCCTACATGCAGTCACTATGTCTAATGGTTTGCTATTACATATCTGTTGCTATAGTTCCGCTTTTCCCAGAGACTCTGAAGGACTAATGGCTAATTCCTACTCCCAGATGCGCATCCCTCTTAATGCCAAATTTATTCCTACTTCTCTGGATAGCATAATCACTGGATAGCAACTGTAGAAAGACACTACACTGGATAGCAACCATAGGAAGATACTACACTAGATTCTCTCTCTTTTCCCAAGCAAGTAGTAGTTTGAATCTTAAGCAGTATCTGGGATTATTTATTGTAAACATTTCACAAGCCCAGAGGGAAAAATAATTACACAACTGTCTGAGATTTCTTCCTCCATTTTCTCTCTCATTCTACATGGATAACTCTCCTTTAATTATTGAAACCATAACATGAGAAGCCCCATTAAATATGATAACAGTTCCTCCTTATCCTCTATTCCTGATGCTGCTAATAAATGGGGGAAGCAGGCTTGGTAAACAATCATTTGGCTCTGATGGAGAAACAAACACACCCACAAAAAAGCAAACCTGTCCCAGAGATGCTGTCTTCTCAGCCTCCAGAGACAAAGCAACTGTGTTTCATTTCCTGCTCTTCATTTAATTGGAAGTTAATGTACAGCGCTAATTAGATCATTAGAAATTAGGCTTTAAGGTAAAACAAGAAAAAATTAATACCTTCCCAAATGAGTTTCATTGCCTTTTAGAGGTATTGCAGGGCAGCAGTTGTTGACTCCATTACATCAATCACAGGCTCTTTTTAAAAAGAATTATTTAAACATATAGAAATGTCAGTCCTTCAAGGTTGTCCAGATCAGAAAACAGATTGCACAAGAAGACTGGAAACATACATTCATTGAGATAAACTACACTATCAACAATTTGTAAATCTACTTGTCTTTTCCTTCCTTAGTCTTTTTCCTAGGGAATCAGGATAAATCTCTTCCAAATACTTTGCGTTTTCCAAGTGTTAAAGGCATGCTTCTGCATATTTTTGCAACAATTTCTTAATTGCTTCTCCAAGACCATCTCAGTGTCTGTCTTCAAGTGAAGATGAAATAAAAAGGTGAAATAAAAAAGGTGAAAATAAAATTCATAGAAAAAATAAATAAGACAAGCATACAAAAGAGAAAAAGGAAGTGTACCGTTGCATATATAGAAAAAAATATGTATCCTATAAACTTATGGATATCCAATCTTTCTATCCCACCCAAAAACATTTTTATAGGTGGAGGTCAACATTTAGAAATTGTTGGGTTGATATAAATAAAAAACAAAAAGTAAAGACCATGTGTGAATAAAGTCACAAATTATCTTTTAAGACACTTGCTATATTTTTTGGCCAATGATATAACTCGAAATAGCTCAGATTTGAAGAAAGATGTTGTTTGCTTTTCAGTGTCCTGTTGTAAAAAATCAGCTAACAACACAAATTCAATTTTGTATTGAACCATTTTATATCTCCTGAGGAAAATGGTCAATAGTTACCCATATTAATTATTAAAAACTGTTCTGTAATTTTTCCAATTTTCTCAAAAACATTTAATCAAAATGAGTAATTAAATGATATTGCCACTAGAGATAGTAATATGAATCAGTTTGATTTTAATCCTCCAACATAATTTAGAAAGATTTCAACAGTAATAGAATGAAGTTTAAGATTTATGTATTATTTTTACAGTCAATTTTTTGGACATTTGCCAAAATAGATTTAAAAATAATTTTATACTGTAAATATCCATGTTGAATCCAAAGTCCTCTCTGTGTACTTATAAAAACTTTATTCTATGATGGAACCTGGTAACATGCTAAAGCATCAGGATTTATAGATAGAATCCTTCATTTCTTTTTTTAATTTAACTTGTCACAATTTTACAAGCTCTCCTAAATATGTAATTTCAAGTAAGAATGCCAAAATCTTGCAAGATATAAGAGTTCTCAAATTATGGTGAACTTGAGAGATATTAGGTAATGGATTTTTTTTAAAAAACTGAAAAGATTGCAAAAGTTATTATGAAGAACTTTTGTGGAACTTCTCACAAGCCTCAGGTTTATTAAATAAGTGAATATATGAATTAATGAAATATAAACATATTGTAAATAATATATAACTGTGGAATTCTTGGTCTTCTCTGAGCTTAGCTTGCAGACATATCATTAAATAAATAGATAACATCATCAGGGCAAATAGGTGTGAGTTTGATTCCTATTTACATACAGTAGCTTTCCCAGACAATTTCAGTTATATATTCTCTTCTATTGGAATTATACATAAGTTTGAATCTTTGATTAGGTTCTTAATTATGTGGAGCTAACTTACTGGAGAACTCTGAGTTAATATTCTTATTCAGCTCAGCATATCCATGATTGTTGTCAGAAATTTGTACTCAGAGGATTGACTACTGTTTCTATTGGAAGTGAAACACATACATGGCATACATGAAGGTTTTAAGGGCTTTATTGAAAATCCAAGCCCTAATGTGAATCCCCAAGATCCCTCAAACCCATTTGCAAAGTCCTGGGAAGTCCAACACTGCTCTGTCATGGTACAAGGTTACTAAGTGCAAGGGCAAAGGCAAATGAAAGACCACAGAGTCCACAGTCCAATCCCAGTCTGGATCCAAGGCAAAGGTCCTAAATCCATGAACAAATCCAAGGTCCAAACCCATGGTCTATCATAGGAGTCAAGAAAACCAAGATCACAAAGGTGAAACATGCAGGCAGCAGGAGAATGGTTGATTGTTTTCAACAACCCTCAACTCCACTTATCTGATTAAATAGGTGCTCACTGGTGCATCTCATCAGGATGACTGAGGCTGCTGCCTTTTTAAGTATCCTTGCTGACCTCTGTTTTACCTGTCTCCACTCAACCCTATATGTTTTACAGAACAAGTGGAAGAAGCAATTCCTCTTCATTTCTGCTGGACAGCTCCAGCTGTGCACCTTCTCCACACTGTCTTCCAGCAAAGCCTCTGAGCTTTCCAGCTTCAGCAGTGCCTTTCTTTTTCCTTCTTCAGCCAGCAATTTGTCCAGTAGCCCTCCAGCAACCTCTCTGCTGTGCCTGGCCTCTCCACTCCTGACTCACAGCCATCATTACTTACCTGCACTCCTCCATATTCCCCTCTGAAGTCTCCAGAACCAGCTCTTCTGTATGGAGAATCCATCACAGAATCTGGGCAACAGCAGCCCATTTCACTCAAACAGGTAGAGAAGGTATATTACAGACCCCATTAGTTAAACAATTCCAACTGGTGGGTTCTAATAAGAAAACTTTCTCTGCCATTACCCCTGCTCTATGGGATATTCTTCCCCCAGACGTGAGACAGAGGTCCACTTTCTGGCCTTCCAAAAAGGAGTTAAGGCATAGGTCTGCAGCTTGGCTAGCCCAAGGAAGCACACAGCCATGGGGCTGGTTAGTCTCTTGAAAGCCTTTTCTTTGCCCTTGAACTAATTTCAATCTCTTGCCTCATCTTAAATGTTTTTATAATTTCTATATATACTGTTTTACATTTTAACATTTTATTCTACAATGCTCAAAGTCCCTCCTTGAGGAAGATGAACAATGCAGAAATGTGAAAAGAAACAAACAAGCAAACTGAGCAGGACTGGGCTTAGCCATCTCCATGACACCTTCTACAAATATATAATTCAACTTAGAGGGAATTTGAGTGACTTATTCTGACAGATCCCCAACATACTTCTCCCTGCAGGTAGACCTCAGAGTCTGCCTTAAACAAAGCAGTTGGACAGCTCTTTGTGGATGCATTAACAACCAAAAAATATTGACATTTTGCTATTCTTACCACCATGAGTTAGACCTCAGTCATCAACCTCCTAAAGTGCTCTAAGCATCTTTTCAGCTGTTTCACCTATCTCCAAACCAAAATGGGTTCTGAAATCTATGTGAGGAAGGAGGCTGCATGGGCATGATCCAGTCCAATTCCCAGCCTCCTCCTCCCTTACCTCTCATTCTGGGCAGCTATAAGGTCTGAGTTAGGTCATATCATCTGGGACAATCCACCTCCAGAACTGAAGCAGGTCCAATAGTGCCTGGGGCAAACTCAATAGATCGAGGCTCCTTGCTTTAGGGAACCAGACCACAGAACTTCAGAACTACTAGAGAGTCAGCTGACTATACAAGTGGAGCAATGAATTTCTCCTTCAACTCTGAATCACATTATCACTGCTTTCAACATAAAGACCATAGACATATAATGTCTATTATGGGCTGTGCCCTAGATGACCTAAGAACTGTTGTCTGTTTGTTTAATGATATCGCCTATAGTTTACAAAGTAGGGTTGTTGTGCTGTGCGATTATTTTAAAAAGCAATAGTTAATGTCAAAGATATTTGAGAATACTTTTATTTAAAAAAAAAATACTAACATCCTCTATAATCATAACATTATCGAGGAGGTTCTGTGTAGCATAACATCTGTGATGTAAGAATGCTGGAAAGAAAGCTAACTGTGCCTTATAGGTAAGGGCTTCTTATCTGAAACGTGCATTGTGTTATGATTCATAAAAGTGTATGTTAATAGTAAAGACAAGTGGCTATGGAATGGAAGTCACTACCCTTTTGACATACCATTTGATATGTTCTACTGTTGGTTTTCTTTGCCATCTTGCCATCTTTGTTTTCCTGTTGATTTCCTACTTGAAAGTTTCAGAGAATGTAAGACTTTAAGTCTAAATTAGAACCAAGCTGCATCATATCAGATGCTCTGAGTAAATCTCCTGATGATCATCTTCTGCCAAGGTCTGAGCAGTGAAGGTTCAAGTGCCACACTGGGTAATCAATCTGAAAGGCTTTTAGCAAAATGTCTTGCTTGTCATTTGACAACATGTCTCTGTTAAAGAGACTTTGTCTTCCTGTAATCAATAAATCAATTGCCTTTTTGAAGCTTCCTTGGGATCTCTATGTGTTATGTATTTTTTTCTAGTCAGTGTGCAATTGTAAAATAAATCAAATATTTCTTCTGGCATTGCTTACTGGAGTGGATTATGAGTGTACTAGGAAAGTGAAATACATGGCCCAAGTTTGCATTTTGCTATTCCATATTTCTGATATATAATTAGCAAACCATGATCAGAATCTTTGGAAGTTTAAGCTGCCAGAATCTGTCCAAGTTCACAATTCTTAAAAATATGCTTTCAGCATCTGACCTGGCACTCTATGCTTTCTTAGCTACCTGAATCTTCAGAAAGTTCCATTGCCTGACAGTTTTCTTATTTTTAATAGCACTAGGGATAGAAATCCTTCAAAAAAATATGTGTCTATTCTTGTATTAAGATTGTAGTAGGCCTGGCTTTTAATGTTTGTAAAAAAATCAATTTCTCACAAAGACTTCATTGTTGTCTAAATCATTCTGCTACAATTTAAGAATATATTTTTTTTCTGATCCATCTTCTGATTAATGTAGATTACAATAATATAAGCTATTTTTAAAATAACAACAATTATTTTTGCATGAAGTTTTTGGAAATATATATTTTTACTTCTTAATGCAAACTTTTGTTCACCAAGGTATTAACACTCGCAGTCATTGATTCTATTTACATTATTGCTGTTAAGTCAGTTGGAAACAGAAGATTCAAATCTGCTACCACTGAAATTTATGGTGGGATTCTTTTATATCTCTAAACAGCATACTTGACTGTTCTGTGATGATATTTGTAATGATGTATAGCTAGTACTATTCATAAATTCCAACGTTTTCCTGTAGCTTTTCTTTTTAACTTTATTATCAACTTGGTCAAGCTGGCCCAAAATACTCCTGAGTTTTTACTATAACTTGTTTTCTATATGAACAACCTGGTTTAATGTAAAGGTTAAACATGCTCATTAAGTTGAAGTGAATAAGGCAGAAGTATCTAAAGGAGAACCAACCACTGCTCCTTGATATTTCGCCCTACAGTGATGTTCTATTAGTAGCTTGCTATTAAGGAGAAAGGGAGAAGAGATGAACTACAGAGCCATTGGTTAGTTTAAATTAATTCTGCTTAAAAAGGAAAACCCAGCCCACAAAATATCACAAAGGGCAAGGTAGAAATGTGAAAATGTGAAAAGATGAAAGTGATTGAGAGAACCAGTGTGTATAAAGTAGTATCTTCAAGGGTGATAGAAAATCTCTATTTCATTTTAGAAAATAGCATAAGAACTCTGTGCCATAACTTCTGATCATCTCTGTGCACTCTGGATTTAATAATGACTGCTGTGTGACTTAATCATCCTATTTTCTTGGGTTACCTATTTCATACACACACACACACAGCATTCTCTAATAGTGCCAAAGGCATAAATGAAATCTCCAGCCAATCAGTATTCTGTTTGAAATGGAATAGCATGATTTAATTTAAAGCAGTTTCCTGTAGTCGCTTCTGCATTGCTTAAACATATTCTCTTTTATTAAAAAAAAAACACCACACAACAGAATGAGCCACTATGAGCTTTGATCTCAATACCTAGAACCTTTTGACTCCCCCCCCCCAGATTGTTTACTCAATTCACCCGATTGAAATGGCTGTTCCAACAAGCACTTAAAGGGTTCCGACAGAAGCTAGTATTGTATTTCCAAAAACAAAGCAAACAGTACAAAATAAACACCAAAGATCAATGCTGATGTTTTCCTAAAGTGAAGATAGCTATGATTCAATATGCTGTTAGAACAATGATGATAATCTTAGAAGGTGCCATTTCCTATCAAATTAAACTCAATCAGGTAGAAGAATGGAGAATGCTTAATAATGGCAGATCATTACATGGGTGGCTGATGCTATCCCAGAGCAAGGCAGCACCAAATCTGCCCTGATTACACATGGAGAAATGGCTGCCAAATAGGAATCAGTCTCTTAGATGTACTTATTCATCTGGGACATGAAGATACTGTAAAGTATGACTATGATTGTATAATTGAAGCATTCATAGGCCCTCCCACATGTTCTCTTCACCTAATGACTGCATTTGAGGCCTATCTCCTAAATTACTTTGTTCTTCTCCTTTCTTCAGATTTAAATCTTACATTTATAACCAGCTGATGTGCTTGAAGACAGTTCCTACAATGACAGTTCCAGCTATTTTGACGTATGATGGCTGACATTCCTATTCTTTACTTTTCAGTTAAAAGTTCCCATAATGAGAAATGACATCTGAACATGGCAGGAAGGGGGGCAGTAGAGGTGAAATGAGTGTGAAATGGGCTGCTTGGTCCTATTGTTTACCTTCTTCCCGCATATTTCTTTCTGTGAGAAGTCTTGCCATGTATTTCCATGCTTTTTGTATCTCTTTCCATTATCTAGGTATATTCCTCTAAATCTACAAAGAGCTAATATACAATAACATAAATCACCAGCTAATTTTCAGTGCAGCTGTGTCAGCTTGACCTAAAAACTGTAATAAGTTTTTTGAACAGAAAATGTAATGAAACGAGAGTGGCTGCCATTTAAAATGGGTGGTTGAAGATCATAATTTTATTACTCTATGGAAAATATTCCTTGGAAGCTACATTCAAGGGTGAACATCCATCCTGCCCTCTTACTCTTCACTTTTCTTCTGTCATGCAGTCACATTTACGGACTTGGAAACAAAAATACATACACAATAACCCCAAAATTCTTTGGAATAAAATTATCTACATTTTCTCCTATCTTTAAAATGATTCTGCTAGAAAAAAGAGGAATAAAAACAAGCAAAGGATTGTTACATTGCCCATCCCCACTGCCCTTCCATCTGATATACATGCAGACATAAAGACTAGCACATGGAAGCTTATTACATCCCACTAATATGGTGGAGAATGGAACATGGCTAACTATACCAGAAGGCATATTGACACTATTTAAAAAGTTATCAGGGACTAACCATGCTGAACATGTTTCAGATTTTTTGATCGAGTGGGAAACAAGGTCATCCACTGGCCATTCAGCTGATAGTAGATGTGTACCTACTGTATAGTATTCTTCTCAGAAAAACAGGAAGTTGCTAAATTGATCAGTGCTTGCTTTGAGAGCCTGGTCAGTAAAATCCCTGAATTGATAGAGATGTTTCCCCACCTCTGATATTTCCCTTCAATGACTATTAATTAAGTCAGGAAAATAGTAGCACTTCATAATAGTACTACAGTGAAAGCAGACTTATCTGATGCAGGTGTCAGGGTTCCAAGTAATACACCCATAGCAATCAAAACTCCGAAGCAGGTAGATTCCTCAACGAATAGATTTATTGAACATGTCATATTGGCATGACCTGGTGAAAACCAACTCTAAATGTTCACCTAATTAAAAGTAAAAGTTCTTTCACTTTCTTCCGACAATCAGTCACATGGACCAATCAGGATACAGTCCAGTTGCTGGATGACTACAGTTCCCTCCTTCCGGACATCTGGTGGTATGTCCTTGGTTCCCAAGAGAAAGTATTTTATTTTGGCTACAGTTATCCCTACTTCCCCCACCCTTTCCAACAGCTCTAGTTGTGGCAGCACTGAAGCCCCAAAATGGCCACAACCAGGTCAGATTCAGGGTTGACAGCAGGATTTGCTTTCTGTGCTGCCAGGTTGACATGCAGGACTAACAAAGGGAATAGCATTTATATATATATATATATAAAATGAGCATGAAGGAAAATTGGGCAGGTTTCAAAACACGAAAGTTACTTATTGCCTAATATAATTTTGCTTAGAATCCCACGAACTCAGTAGCATCATTTGTTAAGATAACAATTGCTATCATGCTGTCTTTGCAGAAGTGAGCTCATAATTTTTGGTAGTGTGAATGATTGATTGGAAGTAGTGTTTAAAGCCAGAGAGGGAAGGTTTTGCAGACTTGAGTGATTATAGTCCTGTCCAAGCAATCAGTATCTGAGGCATTCTTTACATAGCATACAAGCAATCTGGATAATTTCCTTTCCTCCCTTCAACATGGCTTTAATTGCATTGGCTACCTCATTGGCTCACATATTAAATGTGAACTCAGCAGTGGGGACGTATTCACATTTATAGTTGTGCATGCATTGGCTTACATGTAAGCATAACCTTGTAATCACAGGAACCTAGATCTCATGGAAATCAATTCAGCTTTGCTAATGTAGACCCTTTCACTTAATATGCATGTGTTTGCAGTCAGTGATAGCATTTGAATTACTTAGGCAGAGACTAGGTGATTATCTACACTGCTTACATGTTGAGCAGTCTAGGTAATCATTATGTAAATAAAGCTTATGGAGTTTATAAAGCATATGAATCTGTTCTGCCTATCAAAGGAAACAGTGGCCAGATACCATTTCAAACATATAAAATGCTGTCATTGCAAATTATACCATTGTTCTTACTCTGGAGAGGAAAAAACAATAACATACAAGCTATATCTTGCTCCACTCAGAAAAATTGGTTAGCACTAATATTCTGGAGACTCCAATTTCCATCCAATAGGTTTAGTTTTACATTTACATTACACATTCAAACTGTTGACAGAAATGCCAGAAAAAAGTAATTTATTTATCTTCCTATAATCTGCTGTTCCTGAGATATGTAAATAGTAATCTTGTGAAGAATAATCTCAGTTCAGTTAGGAAGCTTTCTGTGATTTTATTGTTTTCTTAGTATTTATCCCTCATGCTTGCAAAGTATGCTTGTTTTTGAAGCGTGTTCACCTATGCTTTATAGCAAAGCTATCAGTGCATGATATGACAAAGGTTTTGTTTATCAACCAGTTTCTTGCCATGCCTGACACTGATTAGGCCTGAGACGGTTGAAACTGACCCAAAATGACCCAGCAGCCTTTTATGTTTAAGAGAGAACTAGAACCTGGATCTTCCCACTTCTAATCTTAACCACTATACCATGCTGTTTCTCAGGAAGTTTCCTGTGTGACCTTTCTGTATGACACCTATTTATCTCAACTCCTAGGGTTAGTATAAGAATAAAGATTGAACAAGCAGTAAGCAACTTTTTGCGCATGGACAACAATGTGTTTGTTGATGTATTCCTTTGGTACATATGAGTCTCCTTGTCCCAACTAGTTTTAAACAAACATTTTTTCTAATTAAAAATAAATACAAAGTGGGAAGGAGGTAATCTGTAAATCAAAATATCACTCTTTGGAATCCATTTAACTTGGGACAAGATAATAAATAACAAATAAATGTGAAATAGCTTTTTCTCTTGCTTGACAGCTTGCATGGGTTTTTGGTTTTAGTCAAAGTGAGTTGGTCTGAAACTTCCCATCCTCCTATATAATCCACAGACAAGCCTAAAGGGTTGCATTCAATGGAGTATGAAGGAGGGGGTGAAGTTGAAGATATAAGGTCATGACTGAAATCAAGCATGGAAGTGACAGACTGTAGATGGATTTTGCCTCCAGTTGCTGGAGTCTTGTAACTCTTCCAGAAACTTGAAGCTCGATCTATATTGACTTTATTTGGATCAGTTGGCTGAACAAATTCTCTGTGTGGCCCGATTAGCTCTCCCCAACATTGCTTCTGATATGAAAGGGGGAAGCTGCAATGGCCCTTGGCCTTTGGGACTGCAGCGTTGAAGTCAAACATGTGTGCTACAAAGAATGGCATTTGTTCAGGTCAAAAAAATAACGAGAAATCACAGCTAAGCAGTAGTAAAAAGGCAGATGAGACATTGACTAAAACACTTTTTTCTAAACTCTGTTGGAGGTTGGGAACCCAGGGGGATGTGAATTATTGAAAAGACAGGAGAAAAATTCTTAGCCATGTCAGCCTAAATATTTACAGAGCGTTACTAGATATGCTCAGGAGCGTAGTTCAGACTGTAAACTATCTTCTAATATATATTCACTAAGGAGTCTTTAAACAATGAGCTAAAATATATTCTGGTCAATTGTCAGTTACTTCACAAACAGTAATCTCTTCTAATTAATACAGTTTACATTGACCCAGATAAATTACACAAAATCAAAATATTCAAGTAATTTCTAAAGGGAATAACAAAAATATATGTATAATGTTCCCTATTTGTTAATGGGGAACATTAGCAATTCAATTTGAAATGCAAAGAGAGAGGGAGGGAGG
>JANHFL010002846.1:381454-393468 GCA_032468155.1 Oxyrhabdium leporinum | reverse complement strand
TCGGGCTTATTTTGCCCTCATCAGCCAGACATACTCTTATGGGATTTGAACCCGGGCTGCCTGCAATGCAGGCTTGTATATATATATATTTGGCACATATATATCAGTGTTTCTCCAGAATTGTTAGAATTAGTGTTTGATGGCAAAGAAACCCTCCACATTTCATTTTGGATTTAATTGGATAAAGAAATAAAGCTCTTTAACCAGATGCGATATAACTTGCTTTGTTCCAAACGAGATTATGATTAAATTCAACTATGTTACCGGAATAACATTATCAGTTGTAACATAAGGTCCAATTCTTCTACCAATATGTCCTCCACTCTTATGCAGATGTGCTGCACCAATTTATCCATCAGTTTCTGGGTCCACTTTCTTCTCTTGATTTTTGGGTATACGCCAATGACTAGGATAAGGGAAGCAAGGTATATGAAGCAGGAAGCAGCCACATATAGATGAATAATAAAATAAATAAATATAATTTTAGCATTGATTCAAATCTCAGTAGTTTTGAAAAAGGGATCTAAAAAGATCCCTTTTAAGAAAATATCATAAGTTTTCCCACTTTCCTAGGATGTGGTTATTATTGCATCTGCAAGCCCAGCAATTTTCTATTTATTTTTAGGGAATGACCAACAACTTCCATATTTTTGTAATATTTAACATATGAAGAATATTGGCATTCTTGGTTGAGTTGTAACAAATACTATTGTTTACCATTTTGCCATTTTTAATGCTGTTAAAATATAGATCTGTATTTGTTATATTTGCTGTTGGTAAAAGTTCAAAGGAATGAAAGAGGATGGGTTTTTGTATTATTGAAACATCCAGAGCAGGCACATGTAGCAGAAACATTTTAACTTTATTTATGCTCTTAAAAGATAAGTGTGTTCTTTTTGAATAATTATTTTGCGAATATAATTATCTGTACTTATGTTCCTTTTCCTTTTTGAACATAGAGCTTTTTCTGTAAACTGAACGGCCATATGCTTCTCGTACAAAAAGTGGCAGCTTTAATATTACAAAACAGGGACAAATACTGGAAGGATATGGTAGAGAAGATCAAATCATTGGAAGAAGAAGCTATTCAACAAGGAACCCATTTGAAAAAGGTTTTACAGGTCAGAGAGTAAAATAAAACAATGTGAAATAGGTTCAGACAAGTCTGTTGCACTTAGCTTCTAACCCAGAAGTTGAGTGAGAGTACGTTTATTTAATTTTAATTAATTTTACACACATTTGGAATTTATCAAAATTCAAAACTAGCTTGATACTGCTACAGCGCACAACTTTGGACTGATTCAGCAGGGCTCTAAATGATAAAATTAAAATATTTTTGTACTTGTAAACCCATTAAATAATCTACCATGTTGAAATTCAAGGTCATATTTGTAATGGAAAAATAAAATATATTTGCTTATGTTGGATACAACAGCGCTCCCAATTCAGCACCTTTATGTTGTAACAGACCATAACTCCCATCGCCCCCAACCAGTATAAATTTATATAGGCCTACACGTTTGGAAGAAACCGATTGAAGAAAATTATTTTATACAACAAGTTTACTACTGGTTTTTGGGTGCTACTAACAATGTTCTTCATCTTAAAGGACTGGATGGCATTTGATGAGAGCTACATTTCATTCTGCCCAAAGCTGGAGGCACTTTCATCCACAGTGCCTTCTGTAGTTTTAGTGGAAGAGACAGAAGAAAGAATAATGGAAAGGATTCAGCTCCTCCAGGTATTAACTTAACCCTAGGTTCTGTAACTTCCATTGTAACTATGGTCATTATTGAAAAAACACTGTATAAAAGCTAATACTTGAATAATGTTTCCTCTATTTGTAATTAAGGAATTGAAGGTTAAACACATCTTTAGAAACTTTACTTTACTTCATGTAATTCCATTTAAGAAGGACATTTACAAGTTGGAATATGTCTTGTGAACAGCATCAAGATGATTAGGGGCTGGGAGGGATGGTTAGATATGTTTGGCCTGAAGAGGAGAAGACTTTTGGGAAACATGTTAGTTGTCTTCTAATTTCTGAAGTGCTGTCATGCCACAAATGGTACAGAATTGTGAAAGAAGGCAAGACAAAAGGGGTTTAAGTGACAACAAAGTAGAATTTAATTGGACATCAGGAAAAGTTTTGTGTCGGCTAGATCTATTCAACAGTGGAATAGAGTGGCATAGGAAGTGATTGTCTTTGCTGGAAGTTTTTAAACTGAGTCTGGATGGCCAGATATATAATAATATACTATATAATAGTATAATCCTGCACTGGGCCATAAGCTGGAGTAGCAGATCTCCAAAGTCACTTTCAACACTTACATTCTGTGATGCAAGGAAACATGACTCTCTTCACACCAGTTAGGCATTGAGTCAGAAGACAGTAGATGTAAAACAATTATCTTGAGAGAAAGAAACAAGTCAGCAAATATGTATAGTTCCTTCTTAAGAAAATGAAAAAAAAATCTAAATAGAATAAAATAAAGAGATAGATATGGAGAGATCGTATTTTCCCCAATTAATGCTCATACAAAAAAATCATTGCAATTATCAAATGTTGATTACTAAATTTGATTAAATGAACACTAAATGATAAATAGATTTGCCTTTTTGTGTGAGATTAAAGGGAAATAAATTAGTAATAATGTGATCCGTTACTTTTCACTTATAATTTTATATAATTTCTTTGTTGTTTCTCAGGAAATCCAAAAGAACATTGAAGGGGAACATGCTAGATATTATCAAATTATCAAAGAAGGGAAGAATTTGACAGGACTTCTGAACTGCCCTGAATTGCAATCCAAGCTTGAGAAGATAGAACATCAGTGGGCATCCTTTTCACATAGAGTTGACCATGAACTACAAAGACTTGAGACATTGCACAAACTCTTGTCCAGGTAGGACTTATATTTGCTTGCTTTTGAAGGTCAGCTTCCCTCACCTGGTACTCTCAATAGACATAGTTCAATAATTCCCTAGCAATTATGTTCAAAATCTGAAAATGACAAATTGGGAAAGTAGACCACTTCTAAAAAAAACCCCTGCGTAATAATAAACAATACACTAAATAAATACTAAATATAAAATGGCTACCAAGAACCTAATAATAACGAGACTCATACTTAGATGGCCCCTAATTTTGGGGGGAAGAGCTTCCTAAAGGTGAGATGAATTAGGACTTGTCATATATCAGGGGGAGATCAACGGAGTTGGAAGGGACCTTGTAGGTCATCTAGTCCAATTCCCCACCCATGCAGGAGGCCCTACACCATTTCTGACAAATGGAACTCCAACCACTTCTTGAAAGTCTCAAGTGATGAAGCTTCCACAACTTCCAAAGGCAAGCTGTTCCACTGGTTGATTGTTCTCAGTGTCAGAAAATTTCTCCTTATTTCCAAGTTAAATCTCTCCTTTTTCAGTTTCCATCCATTATTCCTTGTCTGGCCTTCAGGTGCCTTGGAAAATAGCTTGACCCCTTCCTCTCTGTGGCAGCCCCTCAAATATTGGAACACTGCTATCATTTCTCCCCTGATCCTTCTTTTCATTTTGCACAGGTTTGCACAAATAGAACAGGTAAGTGAATGTCCAGTCCAGTTGCTGATCTTGAAAGTCTTTAGTTGTAAAACTAATAGCAGATGAATCAAAGCTGCAGAACATACTGATTGCCTTTGGACCATCAAAATAAAGAAGCATTCTAGCAAAATAATGATACAATACTGATTAGGGAGAAATAGAATTATTATAGTGGCTACACAGTCAACCAAATATTTATATTGGAGTTGGCATTTTTATCTATCTACAGAGTCCTTTCCAAGGACCTGGAATAGGCAGATGTTGTTGTTTGATGCTGTTAGAGGTATTGTTGCAAGATGTAAGTTGTTTCAAGTAAAGCTGTCTTTTGCAATTTACTGATAATGATTTTGTCAATGCCAATGGTGTTCAAATGGTGCTCCAGATGGTTTGGGATTGCACCCAAGACGTCCATTACTATTGGTAATATCTTTGTGTTCTATTTCTATTTGCAGGTCTTTGTATTTTGTTAGTTTTCTCCAGTTTTTTCTCTTTTATTCTGCAGTCCCCAGGTACTGGAGTCTGAATAGTCTACTATCCAGACTTTTTTTTTTTTTGCTATAATACTAACTCAGTGATAACAAAGAGCACCTGGTCTCTGACCCTATAAACTGATTAGTGAATCATGGCATAATGGCAGTCATAAATCTCGCTAATAAAATATATACTATAGCAAAATTAGAAATTTATGCATGATTCATAAAGATGAAGGAACAATTCTGTTTACAATCTTCCAAAGTATCAGAATGTATCTGTGAACTGTGCACTTAAGGCTATGGGATTTGCATTTAAATATACATTTAAAATAAGCACATTTCTTTCATTTTCTAAGTAGAAAAATGAATTAGAAACAGAGCAAACAAGGTACTCCTTCACTTACAATCGTAGTTGAGCTTAACATTTCTGTTGCTAAGCAAGACAATTATTAAGTAGGCTTTGCCCCATTTTATGACCATTCTTGCCACAGTTGTTAAGTGAATCACTGCAGTTGTTAGTAACACAGTTGTTAAGTGAATCTAGCTTCCATATTGATTTTGCTCATCAGAAGGTCACAAAAGCTGATCACATGACCCCAGGATTTTGCAACCGTCATAAATGCCAGTTGCCAAGCATCCAAAGTGGATGCAGGGATGCACAAAGGTCATGTGTAAAAAATGGTCAGAAGACACTTTTTTTCAGTGCCATTATAACACTGAATGGTCACTAAACAAACATTTGTATGTCAAGAACTACCTGTATTAGAAGATGGAATGCAGAAACACATGCAATTTGTTTAAAAAAATGTTTTTGAAAATATATAACTGACAAACTAAGAAAAATCAATATTTATTCATCCTGTGAATGTTTGTTCTAATTCTGTAGTTGTTAGTATTTTGAAGTACAATAATCACTGTGATTAAGCAAGGTTATATGTCTGATCCATAGGGAGAAGGGCCAATACATGTATTATATCCAGGCATATAGTAACCTTATCTTTTAACTATGCAAAACCAAGGAGAGTTTTCTTCTTGGTGATTTTCTTTTTTACTTCTCTTCTCTGCCATCAATTCAAGGCTTATAGCAGCTAAATGTGTGCATTTGTACAATAATAAGCATAAATTGTATTAGATTGACAAGATGCCAGCAAATTTATTAGTGGCAGAAGTACAGAGAGCTCGCCAAAGTCTTAAAATCTATTATGTATGAAAAAGAAAGGAAAAGAAAAAAAAGGGAGGGAGGGAGGGAGGGAAGGAAGGGAAAAAAATAGAGACAGTGATTCCTAAAATTGCCCAGTTGTTTTTACAGTAATTACTAGAAATGAAAAGAAAAGGAAATTCATATAGAAGCTGATCTCTGAGCTTATGGAATAGATATCTCCATATTCTTCTTCTTTGGCCAGATGAAAACGGACTATGTGACTAAAATTGAAAAAAAAAAAGAAGATGAGTAAGATCCGCAAGCCAGATAAGGTGCTTCTAAGTATGATGTAGTATATCTTAGTTTCTCCTGTTTTGGATTGGAAAAGAGATAAATTGACCCTGGTCAATATTGGCCTACCTCTGCTGCATCAGGAATTTTGTAATCTTACAAGAGAACATAAGGAGCAACTATTCTTGTATAAGTCTAATAATGGAGCGATACAAACACTGATATCATATATCGTGGATTCCACCACTGCTCCTATTGTGCTTATAGCTTAAGATAGAAAGATCTCAAATTGTGTTTTGTAGCTGAGGGAGAGACACTTGTAATTGTGACAATTAAAGGACAGACTTTAAAGCACTAATGATATTTAGTTCATTAATGATAGGAAAAGGCAAGAATGGCTTTGAAAAGCTCAAATGAAAAATCTCAGAGTGCTGGATGGTGGTGTGCAACGCAGAAAGTGAGTAGAAATGGCTAGCAGACAATTCAAATAAGAATTTTTAGTTATTCAAATTATTTGATCCAAAAGTGGAATAGACAATGCCTTTCCTCTTAGATCTTAAGATGTCATATTTATTAGGAGATCAGAACCATTATATTATTTTGTAATTATGTGGGAGGAATATAAGAAGAATGCTGCAAGCTACATCTTTTTCTTTTAACCTTTCATATTTTAATTTAATCCCACTAACTTCAGCAAAACTACTGTAGAATTAAAACAATGAATTGGACTTTGAGAACTGGGTTGATTCAAATACTGGATGAGAAATTCAGTTTCAATTTGGATTTCCTGCCTTCTCTCTCTTTAATTAAAATATTTTATACTATTTTAACTTATTGATTTTATTATTTTCTATATGTAATTACACAGGAAATTATATACAAATTTGTTAAATCTATAAAAAAGGATTAAAGTGAAAGCTAATTGTTAGGAATGTGTAGATCAGTTCCAGTATGAATTAAACTTCCAGTTTTGAATTCAGTCCAATTTGACAATTCAAATCAATTTAAGAGATCAACTTATTCAACTTGATGTTTCAAATGGGATTATTAAGTTGCACTGATTCACTTTTCTGAATCAATTTAAAAAAAGAGCATCTGATTGCCTTCAAATGAAATCTCTGAATAGAAGCTTCAGTCATACAATTTATAAGAAGGCTGCAATATGCATGCTTCAGTCTTATTCATGATGGCTGGGAAAAACTTCAAATCAATTTCAGTAAAATTATTGGGAATATACATGGTTGAACATATATAGATTTGAACTGAAGACTGTGATAGTAGTTTGAGGAATTATGCAATTTAGAAAACTATTTTGTTTTAATTTTCAGTTTCAAATGGTGTATAACAGAACAATAGTAGAAAACAGAGTAGAAGACCCATAGAAACAACAATACTTTTTTTAAAAAAATAGCAGTACACACATCTGGATAAAAAGCTCTTTCGTTGTTCCTAGAATTTGTTGGAGCCACTCTTCCATCTTAGGAATCGCAACCCAGAGTTATCCTACTATGACTGGAATCACTTTAGTCTTTACTTTCCACAACCTCTCTAGTTCTTCCTCCAGGCCTTGGTACTTCTACAACTTCTCATACTCTTTCCTGACGTTTCCTGTTGTTGTCATTTGGCACTGTTACATTGTTGTCATTTGGCACTGTTACATTGATCGTCACTGCTGTCTTCTGGTTCTTGTATATTACCATGATGTCTGATTGATTGGCCAGTACTTGCCTGTTCCCCTGGATATGGAAGCCCTATAGGAGTTTAGGCCTATTATTCTCCATGACTTTCTGTGCAATGTCCTATCTGGACTTAGGAAGGTTTACCCCATACAGTGTGCAGATGTTCTTGTAAACAATGCCAGCTACTTGGTTGTACCATTCAGTATATAGGTGTTGTTCCACCTGCATCCTGCATCTAGCCACTTTGTATGGACTGCCTCTGAGGCCCCTTTGAAAGCCTGAAGCTTGAGTATATCTAGTGTGGTAGACCTCTGTTTATATGGATCTGGTGCTTAGTGCTTGTTTTTGTGCTGCTATAGTCAATGACTCAATGCTGTCTTTTAGTCCAGTCCTTTCTAGGCATCAGTACATCATGTTTATTATTCTTTATAAGTTAGCAGTTATGTAACAGAGATTTGTAGGAGGAGGAGGAATAGTGTTGTGGATGGTGAAACAGTAGTAAAAGCTTTGATAGTGGAAGGATATCAAATCTGCACAGTTCAAAACACCCCTTCTGTTGACTTTTTGAAAAGGGCAGGATCAATTGCATGTCTATGTTATGATCCTGCTCATAGTACATTAGTAAAATGTAAATAAGAGAAATTGTATTTTCTCTCAGTTGGCATATATTCAAATTCAAATGGTTTCACGTAAACACTTTCACTTATTCCTAGTTTTATAGGTTATTCTAATAATAAATGGGGGTGTTGGTGTTCGATTTCATGAACATTGAAATAGCCACTTTGCCAAATTGAATGGTTGCCTTTTGTCAAACCAAAACTTGCTCTGCATTTTGAGCAGCTAACTGATAGAATGAACAGATGCATATCTTTAAAAAAAAACCTACGGTGATAGCATCATTTTAAAGAGGATGGAATGATAGTAATAGTAAGAATGAACCCTTAGGGAGCTATAGCCCAGAATTAATCACTGCAGACAAATTATTCAACCTGTTTAATGCTTTATGGAAAAGGATCCAAGGCTGCTTAAATAAATGGAAAGGTTCAATGGATGTCAGTGGCCTTGAATAATTAGTGAATGATTTATGGGCATATTTGGATTCTGTTCATCTAGTTTTGCAGGGGCTCATCTTATTCCCCCTCTATCAGCAAATGAATTGTTTCCTGATCTAGGTGGGTACATGTTGGACTACTGTTGTGCCAACCAATTGGACTTTTCATAATTATATGGCACTCTTTCTTTGGTTTACTTGAATGATTTCAAACATCCCAAAAGCATTCAGGGTGATTTTGTGAGTGCTTCTTCCAGCTGTGTTTTCAATAATGCTGAGAAAAGAAAGGAATTCCCTACACTTCGTTTTGAGGAACATTTCTTGCCAACAAAAGCCATTTCAAAAATATTATTACCAGTGAAGATAGGGGAAATCAATGCTGCTGAAGTTGATGTTTGTGCCTGAATAAAAGAATAAATGTTTGCAAATTGTATTTTGAAGTGCTGGTCAAGCTCTCATCATAATAATAATGCTTCACCATCTAGGAAAATGGAAACTCAGTAGGTATAACTCATGTATTATATATCCATTTCTGGTGATGAATTATTTTAAAAGTTTCTGATGTTTTAATGATGCGCTTTTAGTCCCTTTACATGACAGCAATCAAATGTCCACATTACAGCTGCTGGTATGACTCTGATTTTTTTTTAAAAGCCCTGTCAGTTTAAAACCTTAATAACAGGGAAGCATAGTGACTTTGACTGCTAACAATTTAGAGCAACCTGTATTTTAAATGCTACACACTTTAAAGGGGTTCTTATAATCAGATCTTGACTGACACCCTGCCTCTTGACCTACTGATTAAATTGTTCTGGATTACAATAACATCAGACTTGAAAACACGTGATTTTTAATGTTGGTTGCATATTATTTACCATGACTGAAAAAATAGTAATTATTAACTAAGAAAAGCTCCCATAATATAGCTGTGTTTATAGTTATGGTGCTGCATTGTATTTCACACATAGTTTGCTTCAACTAATTTCAATAACTGGCTTCACATAATGTATTTAAACAAAGGATCCACAATATATCTTGGTGCAATATTTATCTAAGGGAGAAAGCTCAATGTACAGAAAATCTTTTTACCCTCTGGATGTGGCCAGAGACAAGTCTGTTGCAATATAATCAAAGCAAAAGACACAGTGTTGGAGAATGCTGCACTGCAGTAGAGAAATGTTCATAGCCTATTATCCTGATTGGGGGCTATTTTTTCAGCCCTAAGGGTATGTGCTTCATGTGTCAGGAAAGCAAAAGTGGAAATAGTCATATGAATTCTGCTTTATGAACATGTTTACCAGGGGAGGTCCAAAGATTCTTTAGCAGATTCTTATATAAATGTTTAGATCAGTGCCATGAAAAATCTACAAAAGTATGAACTGAATAGTTCTGAATATCTATACAGAATTATTTTAAATTTTTAATCCTGAATGAAGTGAACAATGGGAATCAATCAGACTTTTTTCTATTCTGCCACAGATGATAGGTAATACATAGCAAATTATCCCAGTTTCTTCATTAATTTAACTTCAAATTAATATGATGTCTTTCACTACTTTCCACAAGTTGGTAAAACTGATGTCTGAAAATGTTAGTAGAAATGCGTATTTAGCACATTTTTCTTGATACATTTCTGTCTAGAGTTGTATTTTCTGTCTAGAGTTGAAACTTCATTGCTGAACGAGGAGAAATCTCTTTCCCTTGGCAGCTTTTGGACAAGACATTTTCAAGAATTTGGAAACTCACCCACTCTGTATACCCATAAACACCTCAGCCTCTTCTTGCTAGTCTTCACCTTAGTGTTTTTCCTTGAGCAAGCATTATCATTGTGGTTACCCCTGAGTGACCTCCCGGATTGGTATTGAGAAGCTTTTGCCCATACTCACAGCAGGACCTAAACGAAATAGAATGAGCTCCAATTACCGATTTAATGAGGATGAAAAACCCGATTCCCATCTCTTGCTGTGCTCCCAGCTGTAGAAATTTATCTGACTGTTACTACTGGACTGACATTTCAATCTGTATGGACGTATGCTACTGGCTTTGTGTTTGTACATAATATTTTGCTAGCTCTGTTTGAAGAAAGCAAATTTGCTTGTCTTCCTTGTTCATACTTTTTTGTCATAAAAGTCCTTTGGTTTCCTATTAGGGTTTTATTTTATTTGGTTTGATTTTCCAGGTAATAACACCTTTGGTGAGTGAGTGATCTAAACCTAAAGAATTCCTCTTCTATGTTTATGTCCTAGTTGTGCCATTAGGTTAACAATTCAAAGGAATGCTCATAGGTATGCATAACTTCTGAACTTAGTTTCCTGAGGTACTTGAGAGTCAGTGTTTTATATTAAATCATTATCTGAAGTTTAAGTATTTTTTCTTATTACTAAAATAAACAGAAATGTTAGCAAAAGGTACATAGTTTTAAATGGTATCGTGTCTCATAATCGTATCAGTTCCTACTCAAGGCTATTATAGAAATTGTTTTTTAAGTTGGCCTGACTTAGACTGTAATATTTAAGAAGGAAATGTGAACTTTTTTAATATCTCAGGTTTTACCAAAACTTATGAATGGATAATCTTTTCTGGTTTAATTTTATACTGTAAAATACCCTTTTGTCAAAATTATTATTAACTATTGTAGATAAAATTTTACACTGGTAAAAGTGGTTTTCCCTAACTGTGGAAAGTCAGCCCAGTATCTTTCTTTGATAACCTATTGTTATTTTCTATAGGTCAGTTTATCAAAAACATGCACAATTGTTTATAGCTTTAATATCCTACATTTTTATTGACCTTTCCTTTTTTATTGATTGAATGTCACCAGATGCCAAGCATAGGAATATAGGGAACATAGCCTGTTTTCTGTCAAGCTAACAGTTGATGGGTTCTTCCCAGAATGCTAGTCTGTGTTATATTTGTGTTATAAGCAAGTGCTTTTTCTTTAGGATCCTGTATATTTAATTCAGCAATATTTTCCTGCAACCCAAGTTGGGCAAAGCTTGTCAAAAAAAATCCCACAACCCTTTATTTTATTTTATTTTATTTTTACCCTCTTTGACCTCATCAGAAGCTTCAGCAATGAGAGAAAAGTAGAAACATAATGTCATCATGTCAGTTCAGATGAGCTCATGCTTGGCACTAAGAAGACAGATGTTATAAATTTTGATATATATGTCCACTTGTGCTTCTTTACTCAATCTGTATATCTGATTGAAAGAAATCTAGAGCCATAAAAAAAACCCTTGCCTATGAATTTTGACAAAAGTAAGATATATGTTTAGGAAACCTATGCTTGGACAAAATATTACCTTTGAGAGAAACTACCAGAATTCTTATAAATATAATTAAATTCCTCAGTATAGAATCTATATCTTCCTCCCTTAACATTTTATTTTGGCTGCTATGAAACGTCTGTCAAATACTAAAGCAAAACAACAGATCAGTTCTGAAAGCAATCAGAAGTATGTTGATAAACTTCTTTTAAAATTGTAATAGCAACAAAATAACGAGAGAGAAAAATGCAATACATCCCAGTATCATTAAATTTCACATGAAATGAAATCTTGTAACACAAAACAATATTAATCACATGTACTTGAAATCTCCACTGAAAATACTGGGGATAGCTAGCTAGCTAGCTAGCTAGCTGGCTGGCTGGCTGGCTGGCTGGCTGGCTGGCTGGCTGGCTGGCTGGCTGGCTGGCTGGCTGGCTGGCTGGATGGCTGGATGGATGGATGGATAGATAGATAGATAGATAGATAGATAGATAGATAGATAGATAGATAGATAGATAGATAGAT
>JANHFL010002846.1:315589-338869 GCA_032468155.1 Oxyrhabdium leporinum | reverse complement strand
GCGACAAACACACACAGACAAACATACATACAACCCCATTCTCTGGTCACTTATTATTTTTCTTTCCTGTGTAGAAAGTGCCTTTAGTTGCTTGCTGGAGCTTTCTTTGTTTAATGCAGTCTGTGATTACTATACCACAAACTGGTTAAATATCTGCCATCACTTTTCCAACTGGCTTATGTGACATCCCTTTCTGGTGTTACCATCTAACTTTCCTTCACTGGTCAAATAATTTCTCTCCCAGCATGAGATAAATTGAGAGAGAGAGAGAAAATCATTATTTTAAGGCATATTTAATCTGACAGCCTGTCCTCCCAACTGGTTAAGATGTCCTTTTGGTTTTTCTTATTTTAAGACAGCCCTTCTGTTCACCAGTTCAGATGAAAATGGAAGCAAATACTGCAGAATGGTCATCTTTTGGAGAGAGAAGCTTCCAAAATTTTCAACACTATGCAAATTTTTCAACTATGCTCATTTATCCAACTAAAAAGTTATCTTCGTGTTAATCCTCTCAACAATTAACAGTAAATTAAATTATTAAACAACAGACACATATACATAGAGTAAATAACAAAGCAGATAAGCAGTATGCTACAATTAAATTCATACTTCATCAGCATTTGGGGAGAATTCAACTGTTATAATGTTATAATAGCAGTTGTCCACAGTTGAGTTATTCCTACTTATACATTAGTCCACTTATTTAAATTGTGGCACCCCATATAATCATATAATGCTTTAACAATGAGAAAATTAATATGAGATCTGATAGTCTTTCAGATATAAAGCTATATTTTATGTGGATCCTACAGTATATGGAAGTCACCAATAAACACTGTAGAAACAGTCAAAGGTGAAATTTCCAATAGCTTTCACAGGTAGTTCCACATAAAATATATTATTAACATTAAGTCAAGATGATATCATACAATCAATATGAGATATATTATCATTATTAATAATAATAAATAATTTTCCTAGGTATAGAATTCTTTGTGTACTCCTCTAACTCTCCACCTCAAGAAAATAAAAATACAAAGTCCACTTTTCTACATTAGTCTTGGATGATACTACTGGAGTCATCAGTATTTGATATTTTGCCTCTACTGAAATAATCTAAAATGATAAAGCACAGAAAAAAATCACAAGCCTGTTTCCATTTCCAGGAATTGTTCATTTTCTGGCACAGAATCACAAAATCATAGGATCAATAAGGGTCATATAGGCCAATAAATTCAAAGCCCACTTTAGAATACAAATCCTTCTTCATAAATGAATCCCTACCTTCTTCTTGAATACATCCAGTGAAGGATACTAATTAGATAATCAGATGACTAATACTGATAGTACTGAGCCTTATAAGATTTGCTGATTCCTAGTAGTTAGTGAACTATTTACAAGGTGTCTATAGACTGATCTTTTTAATGGTGTGCTTTAGAATTTATCCAGGTTTGGATAGCAAACTGATCAGTCTATATTTCTCTATAGCTTAATTTTCCTTCTTTTTGAGGGAGAAAATTACTTGCTCTTCCAACTTCTCACCCATCACTCTCTCCAGAATTTCTCAAAAGTAATTCATAAAGATTTCACTACATCAAATATATCTTCTTCAGTGCCTAGAATGCATTTCATCTTGCCCTGAGACTTAAACTCATCAAATTACGGATGTCTTGAGCAGAGTTAGAATATTTCTACCTAGCAAGCATACTAACCACATAAGGCAACATAATGTTTTAGGAATAGTTGCATAGGTTTATTGATTCAGAATTCCAATAAAATTGCCTCTTTGGTCTATTTCTCAATTCCAGCACAAACCGCTTAGAGATATTCACAGCTGATTAGCTAAAATAAATTGCCTTCTTAGTAACAAAAATGGAGAAATATTTATGTCCTAATTAGGGCTACTGGAAATGTGTTCTCATATTCTCCCACTTGGTAGTCTGTATATATAACTTAGTACAAGAGAAAGTACAGCTAGAAAGTCAACTCAGAACAGCAAATGGAACATAATCATTCAGTTTTATTTGCAAATCTTTATTCAGTCATAGTCTTTGTTCACTTTGTCTCCATATGTCACCATATGCATCAATTACACCACCAAGATATGAATTATATTTGTTAGTTTACTTAAAGTACTATTTAGACATGTAAGGGAAATCAGACCTATAATATTAAATTTCCTGCCTAATTGTTTGTACTGAAATGAATAAGCTATCGGAGTCTATTAGGTGATTTATTCCTTTGCTTAATAGGGGTAGGGCCACACTCATCACCCACTGAAGTGAAAATCAAGTTGGAGATGATAGGAGCTACCTTATACCGTTGGAGAAAAGAACTGAATGAAGAGAAATGAATAACTGAATTAACTTGCCTACTTGAAGCAGTAGACACACAATGTATTAAACTCTGAATGACAATCTTCTGTTTGTCTAAATCACTATATTGCCATTTTTTAATCTTTTTTGAGGGATGGGGAGGGAAGATGTTATCATTTTCTGATCTCAGAAACATTATTTTCAAATAGAGATTTTTGACACTATTTTCACCCATGAAAATGGACAGTTTGGCCAATGCTCTTGGTTCTCATTTTTCATGTCCTTTCAATTGTTTTGTACCCATGTGTCATACAATTTTCCTGATCATACTTGATCTATTAATACTGTCATGATTGCTTTCATATTTTCAAATGAGCAAGTCTTTCTACAGTGAAATTTCATTTTGCTGATTGTAAGCATTTATTAAATGGGCACAGTATATAAAGTTTATTTTTGCTAAAACATGGTAGCTGTTAGATGGGTCCTTATATATGTGGTCCAATAATAGTCCATTTATTAACTGACCATATTGGAGTCTTCATCTTCAAATTTTCATTTTTATCTGCTCATTTTTCATATAATTGTTTGTTAGAAATCACTGGATCAAAATAGACATTGAATAGTTCTGCTTTTATCATTTTGCTATCTTCATTAAGCAGTTGGCACATTGATTGTTTTCTTATTTCATTTTTAATTATGTCTAAATAGACCATTTTTATTATTCTTAGCCTTTTGCTCTACTCTTAGTTTATTCAGAGTTTTTGCTTTCTTTATGTCATCTCTACCCAGAATTACTGGTCTGTGTGCTCACACATAACTCTCAGGACTTTTTCCACTTCTTTTAGTTCCCCCATACTCCGTGCCAGCCAGCAGGCCACAATAATTTACTTCCTGTTCCTCAGTTTCATCTGCTAAATGTTTTACCGTCTACTAATAAGATTTCCTTCCACACAAGTTACCCAAACTTTACACCGTAAATAGCACAGAATCACTGGGAAGTCACACAGAGCTCTTGCAATGCATGCAAATCCTCTTCCTGTTCTATCTTTTTTTTTTAATCTTATTCTCCAACTGGGCCTGATCTTGTTGCCATGGAAATAAACCAACCATGTCTTACTTAATGTACCCTGTTTCTGAAAGCTGATTACAAAAACACAACAGTTCACAATGTTTCTATGTGAGATTTGAGTATGATTCAGACTCTTGCTTCGGAATAATGAAATAAATAAATGAATGAAAATAAAGAATATAAGACATAAATCTGTGATTCTAGTAACTGGCACAGAAGGAATAGCCAGATTGGTGTGATACCTGCGGATCTGTCAAATGTAAGTGCTTAGCTTAGTGAAGCTCCCTCAGAGAAGAGAAAAATCTCAGATTCCATTGAAGTTCACAGAATGAATCATGCATAAAGACTACTTAAATTGAGATAATAAATTAATATAAACCCTCCTATTAAGGCATCTCTGACAGACTTTTGTTTGAGTCTATAGACAGTGGTGGTGTGGTGGTATTGTATGTTTTTTTTACCTTCATACGCACAAATGTGCATATACACACATATATACACAGTTGTCTTATTATCTTGAAAATCCTTATCAAGGAGATAGAACTCTGTTCAGCTGTCTGACCTCACAGACTTTTCTCCTTTTTCTGTTCACACAGCGTTCTTTACCTAACGCTCTCAACCTATTCAGAAGTTAAACTTCCAATGCCTCTTGCATTCTTATATCCAGGAAAGCTAATTGGGGTACAGTCTTTTCTTCCTTAATAAACTCATTTCAGCCTTCAGAAGGCATTGAATACAAGGCAGAATTAATCACAGAAAAGTGTGGAAGTTGATGCATGATTGGTTCAAACTCCTTTCTTTTTGCTTTATTTAAGAATCCCTGCAGAGCAGCTTCTTCCCCCTACAATTCATGCCATTCTCCAATATTTTGCCACATAGCACCAAGATAGAAGAATGAGATATGACAGATAGTGAGCATAAGAAACTCATAGCATCAACTGCAATCTCTCATTTGTATGAAAATAGCTGAGCAATTCTGCACTTGGGAAATTTACAGTGATAGAAGGTTTTCCATCAGAATCAAATCACTGATCTAGACCAGTTTATATTGACTTGTAATAACGTTCCAGCCTCCCCATCAGCAGTCTTTCCCAAATTTTATCTGAAAGTAGAAATACATTTAGCAGGGTAGTTTTGCTGTCTGTATGCAGCTGTCTGTATTTGGAAGCAGATTTCCAATCTATTATACCATTTCCTTTCAATTATTATAATATTGTTTTGCAGATAGGAGTTTTGGGGTGGAATGGGTTGAAATGATTTTTTTTTCTTTATATTTATGGAGATTCTCAGATATCCAGGTCATGGTTCCCCCAAAGGTGCTTTTTCAAAAGGCAATTTGACTTTTTTATTTTTGCTTGAAGACATTTTGCTTCTCATCCAAGAAGCTTCTTCAAAACTGAAGAAGTTTCTTGGATGAGAAACAAAAAGTCTTCAGGCAAAAACAAAGAAAGTCCAGTTGCCTTTTGAAAAAGCACCTTTGGAGGCTCTTTTGTTTACTTTTTGAAATCTAGTATGCCTTCAGCCACATCAGACTTTTTGAAGAGTGGTCACATAACTGTTCCAGGAAGGGCTGAGAAAAAGATTGAGAAGATTTGTGCAAGCAAGTCTAGAGAGCTGCAGCAAAGTATGTAATTCAATGTCCATCCAAATTATCCAAAACCATAGCAATATGTAAGCTCTGAGTTCCCATGCATATTCATACCACTGATTAAAAGGTGGATTATTTATTTATTTTGAAAATAGCTTGGTGCTGTGACATTTGAAGAATATCTGTTACATCTCTGTTACATTTAAGATTTTTCTTCGGAAATAATAACTCTTCAAATTAAGAGATATCGTTCAGTTTCTAAAATAAGGCTTTTAGTTGAAGTTTTATTTTATTTGAAATTTTTATTTCTTTTTCTTGTTTTTTTAATGAGAAATGGAGTTATAAGTTGATACATTTCCAATGTATATGACAAGAAATGAATATGTGTACTATAATTCAATTAATGAAGGTGCCATTTTCACACAGTGCAACTTCCAGCAATTGCAACCTCTTAATTATTATATGTATACCGATCATCTCCTATTTGAACTAAATCTGCAGTTTGACATTTTTATTTAGAGGGTCAAATTAAGATGATTTTTTAAAAAAAAACAACCTTACAAATGCAGAGAAGACTTAAATTGTTTAAATTCAAATTGTCAAACTGATTTAGAGATTTAACGATTTAGACTGACTCATGTCTGTTTCAGGAAGTAAAACTGTTTTGAATATAGAGATTGCTTGGAAATATAATTCAATATTCAATCAAATCTTTGTAGATTTCTAGTTTGGAAACAGTGCTCTTTAGAACCTGAAGTGCCAGAAGTACAAATATGTATTGTTTTCTGATGGCAAAGAGGGTACAAAGAGCCTCTGAAATGTGGTGGAACTCATGTAATTTGCCATACGTTAGTAAGTGTATTCCTTGGGTAATGTCTCCATCAGCTGCAGGGAAAGTGTATTTGGGATTTCTATAGAGTATTTTAGCATCTTCCCTTTTTAAAAAATTTGAATAAGAAATAGTTAAGGTTTCATCATAAAAAACAACAACCCCTCACTGTTCTTTGAAAACTTCCTCCCAAGACAATTGTTAGATTTGTAGTGAGTTACTCCAACCAAGGTGTCATGCTAGTGAATACTTCTGAGCAAAGAGGGTTGTTAAATTTGTATCAACATATCAGCAATGTTTCCTGCTATGGTGCTTCACAGTATTAGTTAAATGGCATATGTTTATGCACATAACACCCTTCAAACTGAATAACCTCTTTTCTTAAATTGTGTAAAAAGTGAAAATGGGATTTTTTAAAAAAAGAAAAATGCAATAGTGAAATATTTTCCATCTTTATATGAAGCTGTATGGGCATGTGATGCAAATATTCTGTAGGGAATTCCACTCAATCTTCCCTTCACTTGGCTCATCATCCTAAGCACAAACATGTGACATACTACATGGGAAACAGTCTTCCATTCTACCTCACCCTGCAGCAACATCTGTAAATTAGTTTCTCACAGACTTTTATTAACCATATTTAATATGAATGACTGAAAGGTAAGCTAGGCTACATAAATGTTGGCAATTGGATATATTTAATTTAGCACCCTATTTATATCTAAGTTTATCAGAGCAGGGATTCCCTGGTCTCCTTGTGGACTGTGTGTTGGTGCAGTGGAATGGTGGTGACCAATTTTACCAATAAAGAAGGAATGTAAATTCTTTGCAAACCACCATCCTTTTTCTGACATTGAGGCTTTTACAACCCCATTAAAGCCACTGTGTCTTTTCATCTTAATAGGAGCAGGTCGTTTATAGCCTGTGGAATAAATATTACTTACCAGCTTTTCATTCAGCAACACAGCAGTTTTATAAAATTTTGGAGTGATAGAATTAAGTATTTAAGTGTAAAATTGTAGCAGATTGTCTCTCAGAGGCCTCCTGTACTTATACCTGATTTCAATCATATTTACCCATGTCCCTTTCAGAGACAATAGTACAAACTAAGTGGCCATCTTCAATACCCAGAAGGCTGGAAGGCAGAGTTTACAGAATTTATACCACATATTTTTCATTCTAATAAAATATGGAAAACAAATAAGAAGCAAGATAGAAATTAAAAAGTAGAGAAAACAAGAAATTTAAAAAGAAAAAAAATACAATTATGCCTTCCACCCTTTTCTCTATCACTATTTCTTCTCCAAAATCTATAACTATTCCAATACTATTGAATGTATGACTCTTTATACTTTCCAGGTCTAGGGCTATATTTGGGATCTGAGTAGTTACATTTATCATAGTTCAAAAAAGCAAGCATGCCAGGACTAAAATGAATGTTGATTTTAATTTCATATAGGTTTTGGTTAAATTGAAATTAGATATAATCAGTATGATTGCTAAGCCATTTGTTGAATAATATCCTTCTTGGGTAAGATACATAGCATTAGCTTACCAAAGACTTGCGGGGGGAGCAACATCAATGCATTCAGAAGCAAATTGGTGCCTCAGGTTGCATCAGTCTGATATAAAAGCACATTTCCTGTCTTTGTTCTCTATTCATTCTTAATTCTTGTGATTTCTGGCACTGTATCCTGAGAAATTATGTATAAAACCGTTGGAATGACACTTTGGCACAGCTGATGGCTACTGCCAAGGAAGGATAGACAGGGTGCAGAGACAGGCAAAAATGGAAAGTATTTTCCTGAATATGATTTAAGCAACTATGTGTAGGGTTGTCCCTGCCTTTCACAACACAGAACCATCTATCCTCCATATGCAAATAGGAAAATGGGAAATTTTATATAGCATAAAGACTATAGTAATGGGGAAATTTATTCATGCTGAACTTCTCATTATCATACAGCTTTTAGCGTGGGCAAGCTTTTTGCAGCTTAAGGTGGCACTTTTTAAAGAAATACCTTCAAAAAGAAGACCAGGAGCAGGTCATCAGAGGATTGGAAGCAAATATTTGTTCCTTTTGAAAGCTTTTAGAGTTGCCTTTTTGAAAGAAAGGAGAATAAGTAAATAAGTGTTTTAAGCTTAGCAGAGATTCTACACAGCTTTTTAAAAAATAATAAGTCTTGGGGGGGGAAAGGAATACATTGCAGCTAAATTTCCATTTTCTTGCACCAGATTTCAGGAACATGATTGTTCAGCATGAGCTCTGAAAAGGACAAAAATGTGTTGTTTTTTTTAAAGTTCCAAACCAAAAGGGTCCCCATATTTCTTTGAGGGAAATAATGTCACAGAATAGGAAATAGGCATCCTCTTCCAGGGCAAAGGTTTGTTTATTTGTTTGTTTTAATATATATGCATTTTGTTTGGAAAAATGTGTTGGGATATTAGACATAAAATTCTTATAGTCACTTAAGTAATTTCCCCACTACTGTGTACAATTCTTTATAACCTAGCTTTCATAGCTATCACTGAAGTGATTTAAAATTTGTCCTCATTACCGTTATTTTCATATGGCAATGTTGGATATTCTAGCAGATGCTATATATTACTAATGAAGACATAAATTGTCACTGCTGTTTCCAAGCAGAGTTCCCACCGGATGGAAGTGACATCCACACATTATGAGGATGCTCAGATGTTTCTGCAGCTATTATTTCTGTGATATCTTCTGTGATATTTCAAAGGTCTAGGTTGAAGGTGTGGATTCACAATTATTCATCTACTAAGTAAATATAACCATATAATTCTTTCTACACTCACATGCACCAAAAGGCAAGATGAGAAACAACGGATGGAAACTAACCAAGGATGGATTTCATGAATTTAGTTTCCAAGAATGGAAACTAACCAAAGAGAGAACCAACCTAAAACTAACGAGAAATTTCCTAACAGTGAGAGAAAGCAACCAATGGAACAGTTTGCCTTCAGAACTTGTGGGTACTCCACTATAGGGTCTCCTGCTTGAGCAGGGGGTTGGACTAGAAGACCTCCAAAGTCCTTTCTATGCAGATTACAGATTAACAGAGTTGGAAGGGACCTTGTAGGTCATCTAGTCCAACACCGCTCCCACCCAAGCAGGAGACCCTACACCATTTCTGACAAATAGCAGTCCAATCTCTTCTTGAAAGTCTCAAGTGATAAAGCTCCCACAACTTCCGAAGGCAAGCTGTTCCATTGATTGATTGTTCTCACGGTCAGAAAATTTCTCCTTATGTCCAGGTTAAATCTCTCCTTGTTCAGTTTCCATCCTTTATTCCTTGTCTGGCTTTCAGGTGCTTTGGCAAATAGCTTGACCCCTTCCTCTCTGTGGCAGCCCCTCAAATATTGGAACACTGCTATCATGTCTCCCCGGTCCTTCTCTTCACTAGACTAGCCAAGCCCTGTTCCTATAACCGTTCTATGCTAGCATCTCTTTTTTATATACATTAGAAGGATATTATTTGTAATTTCCAAGTAGATTGTAGAGCTAGACTGGCCACAAATCATTTCTATTTTACGTTTGAAACATCCATACTGTGGTGTAAGTACTAAAATGGATGTACCTTTATTTTAAAAAGAAAAAAAGACCCATCCATGTATTCAATATGGCCAACTTGTTTCACAGACCCAATCATCCTTACAAATATTAAGTAGGATTCTTAGTCGCCAAAAGGTTATCCACCTTGATATCATCTTTGGCTCTTGATCAGAAATTTATGCAACAGTCGTTAATTTGAAGAAACATTTTCCCCTTGACACAGAAATAATAAAGAAAACATAAGATTGTGAATTTCTGCCCCTTGGCACTTACAATTTTCAGAAGCAAAAATTCACAAAGTAATGTTAGATTTAAGTATATTAGGTAGGATTTCCAAATATTTTCCAGTTATTTGGAGGTTTTACAGATCCTGCACTGGACTGGACTGAACTGGAATAAATCTCTTGATATGTTAGAGCTTCTAGTACACATTTATGTTGCTACGTAAATGAAAATGTTCCTTTATCATTATTGTAACAAACTATCATTGACAGAATCCCCATGGTTCTCTCCTGTCAGTATAATTGTCATTATTGGCAATGATTTTTTTACAAGTACAACCTCTCTAATTGGTAGTATTGGGAAGCCTTGCAATTCTCTGCACCAGTGAATTAAATGTCTGGCATATCTGGGGCAAGAGCTAAGAGAGAGAAGGAGCACAGAAGGCCAGAATGTCTTACCTCCAAGGCGCCCAAATTTAAATGCAGTTAGAAAACTATTCCTAGAGCCCCTGATGTACTCCAGAACTGACAAGCAGTTGCTAATATTGAATAGAAAGTGCTGCCAAGTCAAAGGTTTAAGCTCTTCCAAGCTCTACGGTAACCTTTCAACTACACATTTGAGAGAGGTTGTTCATATAGTGTCAGTTAAATCAAGCTTTATTCAGTAGGGAATTTTGTTAGGAACTGATCTACAAGCGACACAAAAGGAGAAGATAAAGCAACCACAAGATACCAGGCAGCTTTTCTGATATTAAATGTATTGGATTATGTAATCAGGCTGTGGAGAGGCTGATTGATTATCATGGGATAAATGTAAAGATTAATCAGCAATAAGAGTTCATTAAAACATCAGATCTTATAAATAGTGTCATTGATTAATAAGCTAACTTTATGCAGTACACAGTCATGGAAGCATAAAACCCCGTAAGTCCTTGGAGCATCCTAGAGCAAAAGTTTAGAAAGAAAGAACGAAAAATTCTTTCAAAAAGAAGCAAGATACCTTCTCTACTACCTGCCAAATCTTTTCTGTCAAACCCAAGCAGCACAAGACAACTTTCCTGCCTGTCATCTATTCCTCAAGCTCAGCACAGACTGAGGGCAGGCAGGAAAGTCCCCCCTCCCCATTTTCCTCCCGTTCGTCAAAAAGCCTCCATTCCGAACCTTCAGCATTTGGAATGGAGGCTTTTGATGAATGGGAGGCAAATGGGAAGGGGGAATTTTCCTGCCTGTCATCTATTCCTCAAGCTCAGCACATACTGAGGGAAGGATGGCAGGCAGGAAAATTCCTCCTCCCCATTTTCCTCCCGCTCACCAAAAAGCCTCCATTCCGAACGCTGAAGGTTTGGAATGCAGATGATGGTGCATCCACGGCGTGTCCAGCTCACTGAGTCTGGCCTGCTGCACCTCAAAAAAAGTAAGACCACCTTGAAAATAAGCCCAAGTGCTTATTTTCAAGTCTAAAAGAAAATAAGATTGGGTCTTATTTTCTGAAAAACACGGACTACTGTAGATTCCAAATGAGGTTGATAAAATTAAAGGCCATTGTATTTTGGTGTGTCTTTTGTTGAAAAAATATAAAAATATATTTTATAAAATATAAATATCAAAATATAAACAAGTAGTCTTGTTTAGCAGGCATACACAGTGTAAAGTTGTAAAATCAGAATTTTATAACATTACAGCAAAAATAACCAAAGTGGGGTAGAAATTATAGCTTACAAGCCTTTAGCTTTTACTTCAGAGTATCTGATAAGTAATTCAGTAATGAGCAGCAGGTTGATTCTTTGAGTTCTTTGCTAATTACAGTAAATTAGAAAAATAATAACTTCAGCTGAAAGTAATATTCTGGTGTAACACCAAAGGCAATATTAGCTTTTCTATTTCTACCTAGTTTACTGTATTTGTAACACAGTGATGCTGTGGACATCCTCCCCTTCCCCAACAGATCAGGGGTGTCAAACTTGTGTTGTCACGGTGTCACATGATATGTTGGGACTTCCCCCCCCTTTGCTAAACTGGGCGTGGGCATGGCCAGCATGTGATGCATCCGGCCCACGGGCTGGGAGTTTGACACCCCTGCTCTAGAGGGTGTTGGGGACTGAATGGGGTGAAACAGGTTTTGACTCAACTCAAAGTTGCTCAAAATTAGTTCTAGGTGGGGTTGTGAAGAGCAGATGGTAACTGCAGCTAGAAGGGCCTCTATAAACTTTTGAGTGGTGCACCAGTTGCGCCCATGCCTGGACTGGGAGGCCACGCTCACAGTAACTAATATGTTTGTAACCTCTGATATAGAGTAAAGTAACATGCTTTACATGCGGCTACCCCTGAGGAGCATTCAGAAACTTCAACTGGTGCAAAATGCAACTGCGTGGGTAGTAAATGGAACCAGATATATGGCACCTTGAGATGCATTAGTTTCCAGTATATTTCTGATTGCAATTTAAGGTGCTGGCTGTCACCTTTAAAACCCTGTTTGGCTTGGGACCAGGTTACCTGAAGGATGGCCTTTTTTCCAGCTCTAGTCATCCAGCTAGATCAAACAGTATGGGCGTGTTGCAGATCCTGTCATCCAAAGAATGTCAGTTGTTGGGGACCAGAAGGCAAGTTTTTTTTTCTGCAGTGACCCCTGCTCAATGGAGCATTCTCCCTTTGGAGATTAGAATGGCCTCAATCCTGTTCGCCTTTCGTAAGGCCCTAAAACCTGACTATGTTCCTGAGTCTGGGGTGCTGAATGTGTTAACGGCCCCGTTTCCTGGCTATATTGCTAACTGGCCAACTATCTCAGCTGCTATAGGCATGTTTATTTTGGATGTTTTTATTGTTTTTTTATGGTTTAAAAATGTTTAGTGTCATAATTGTTAAATTTTTTGAACTGTAAGCCACACAGAGTCATTGACAGAGATGGGTGGCTATATAAATTGAATAAAGTAAATAAATAAATAAATAAATTTCATCTTTATATTTGTCTTGAAAATAGCAGTGTGGGGGGTTTCTTGTAGCGATAATCCAGAAATCCATTGAACAACAGTTAGATACCCTTGTACAATAAATATTTGTGATTTTTTCCCATTTTGAGTTGTTGGGATGGTATCTTCCTAAAACATTTAAATAAAACTTTCTGGGGGTTGTGGAAATCGTCAGATAAACTTTAAATGACATGCTTGAAAAGGTGTCACATCTTAATTTAATAAAGATAAAAAGGGAACTTGAAAACAAGCCTTTTTCCAGATTATACTCTTTTAACTTCAGTATGTTATTGCTTATTTGGTTGAATAAACTTTTATTTTATTATATTGTCAAACTGTTGTATTTGTCAGCAAAGTGAACCACTTTGAAGAACTCTTAAAACCAGGACATAAAGAAAAGTAGGTGGACCAGTGAGAAGGAATAAGCAGAAAGATGCTTAGAAGTATAGTAAATGGAACCACATGACTCATGCAGAATTTTCTCCATCTCTGAGGCAAGGGGAATGTTAGGGTCTTTTTTGGAGTGAGGTGGGATAAAATATGCTATGTCAAGAGCAACTACTTCAAGACTGCAAAGGCCTGCCTGGCTATTAGCTGGTAGCAATAAGATACACTCGTTTTGCTATGTCTGTCGCGCACCTGGATATTTACAGCCCACATATGATATCTATTAATTCTTATTCCAAGGTTTTGTGGGTTTTTTTTGGGGGGGGAGAAGAGGCTTCAAATAAGTTTTTACTTTGGCAACTGCCAGGTCCCTGCAGTTTTCTTGGCAAAGCTTTCTGGAAGTGTTTGGCCACTGCCTCCATCTCAGAACTGCCTGAGAGTGACTGTCCCAAGGTTACCTAGCTGGCTTTGTGCCTAAGGTGAGACTATAATTCATGGTCTCCCAATTTCTAGCCTTAATCACTACACCAAATTGACTCTCTATTTTAGGGATTAGAGAACCAATTATTTTATAATTGTTTTCCACACAAAACCATGGTATTTCTAAAATTCAGCAGTCCAGTTAGAGAGGTAGCAGGCGCCTTAGAAAACAGGCCTTAGGGTTGCATGAGGTTCAAGTTTGGAGATTGTCTGCTTCATTCAAACTGAATGCAAAGATATCCACAGAAGAGATAGAGAGGGAGGGAGGATGAAATGCCTGTTGTGATCAGTGGCGGGTTGCAACCGGTTTCACAACCGGTTCGGTGAGTGCGCGCTTTGTGCGCATGTGCAGCATTAAAAAACCAGCTTAAAAACTTACCTTCTATGTTGCTTCTGGTGAGTAGAACAGCTGAGGCGTGGCAATCCACTGTGCCGCACGAATCAGCTGAGCTGATATAGCACAGGAAATGGCAGGGGTGGCTGGGCGGGGCTAACTGCTCACCGGTGCTACCGGTTTGCTAGAACTGGTCTGAAATGGCTGAATACCACTGGTTGTGGTATTCACTAGTTGTGATGTAAACTCTCTTCCTTATGATGTACTTGCATGCAATATCCCTTCACAAATATTTAAAGGTCAGAACCTGCACTGGTACATTACAAGTTTGTTTTGCCATTTTTGCATCCTTGTGGCTAGTTGCAGATGTCTATGATTATAAGCACAATTTGTCCAACAGAATTGTGTTCTCTGATTTAAATGGCCCTAGAAATGTCTTTTGAACCTGGGACATCCTGCATTACAAAGCATGTACTTTAAAAGGAAGCAATCCCTGGAAAAGCATATACATTACCAGGAAGCAATTAAAAAATACAACTTCCAAGCATCTGAACAACTATCTCCACTGTGCCCATTTAGAACTTGTTAGTGAAGAATCTTAAGATTTGTTAATATTTGTCTTCTAGAGCCAATACTACACTTCTATATTGTTTTGAGACTCTGGAGTGTTTTCAAGCTTATCATTTTGTGTTTGCTGAGGTCCTTGACTTTAATCCAAAGTTGAAAAGCCATTCCTCTTGAAATATTATTAGGACAGCAATGTTTGCATGAAGTCCTACTTTATTTCAAATATTTAAAAAGTCTTCTACTGTAGAAGACAAATTTCACTGCAGAATGACTAGGGAATATTTATTTTAGTCTGATATGAAAAGTGCTTTTTACAATTCCATAGCAATCTTTAGTTTTCTTAGAAAATACAGAGGAAGATAGAGAGAGATGCAAGGAGACCTTACCTAGAGTCTGACCGGCGAGTACTCTCCCATTCTCCCCTAGGACAGCAGCCCGTGCATGCCTTTCATTTGAATATTGTACAAATGCATAGCCTTTGTGCACAGAGCAGCCCACCACTCTGCCAAATTTAGAGAAGATGGTTTCTACATCTGACTTCTTGACCACTGCTGTGTTGAGGTTCCCAATGAAGACCCTGGAGTTGATGGACTTGGGATCATTCTTGTTTGTGATGTTACTTGTCTGTACTTTCAATGACATCTTGACACCTGAGTAAGCAAGATAATGAGGATCAGGAAGGCACTAACAACCTATCAGGTCCATCAATGGAGGCAATGTACATATGAGCTTATTGCAAAGAACAGCTTGCAGAACGCTAAGTGAATCTGAAACAATGTGCAGAGTTTCATCCATTGGTATAATTTAAACAGTGTAAATCCTGAAACAATTTAAAACAACCTCACTTGGACTCTTGCAAAGGAGTGTATAATGGTGGATTATATACGTCTATGCAATGGAAGTGGTTTTGCCTGTATTTATGGCCCTCTAAGATTGTGTCCCACATCTGTTTATGGCACAAATATGTGCCAGCAGCATTTTCCCCCCTGCGGTTTCCCCAGGCCATTGCTTTCATCTCATCCCAAGCCCATTAGCAATAGAAGTTTAAGTTGTCCTTAGTTGTACTGTTGTGGAAGTTTCGTTTTCCTCTAATGCTGGTGGCATTCTATGACAGTTACAAATCCATTACACTGGAAGTCAGGCAATTTCAGGTGACGAGTAGTGGCATTATGGAGACCCTTATTGCCCACTTAAGGCTGATGTGAGCACCCACACTCTGCATGGTTTTTTTGTCAGTCTCATCTATTGCCTTTCTGCTGATGTTTCTCTAAAAACTTGAACACAGCAACCCTGTACCAGTGTTACATGGTTTTGCACAACAATGCTTGAGATCTAGCATATTAATTCACACTGGGTTCCTAGATACAGAGACGGTTTGCCCACGTGCCATCACTCTGCTGAACACCTAATTTCCACAGTACTGTCTTATGTCTAAGCATATTTACGCATGTAGTAAGACTATTACCCCTGCTCCTACTATTACCCCTCCTCCTATTGGTATCATATGATTATTATTACTCTGTTGTTTTCCATGTACACTGAGAGCTTCTACATCAGAGACAAATTCCTTGTGTGTCTAATCACACTTGGCCATATAAAATAAAATATTCTCTGCTGCCCCTGCTCTAGTTAAATGCAAATAGCTCTCTATCACAAGCAGTACAATATGAAACATCCTGCCCAGAATAATAGAAGTAGCCTGTGCTTGATAAATTTAAAATGGTCTATTTGAATTGCATAATAGTACAAACCTCTTAGTTAGCAGTGCTACAAATGCTTCCACTTTGTGTTTCTTGTGCAAGGCTGAATTAGTAAATTAATGGAATGACAGGACCAATTCCCACTGAACAAAACACAGAAGAATCTGAAAGTTGGCATTTCTTATATAAATAAATGAGAGAAATTCTAAATAAATGTGCTGTTTGGGATTCAATGCCTCTTTTCAGCCTGGTGTCGTCCCCCCCCCCACTTATTCATTTAGTTATTTAAAAATAGTTATACAATGGTCTAGAATAACAATGTTGATGGTACTCAAAACTGTAAAAATAAAGAAGTCCCAAACCATTGGAATAAAACTCAATACAAATTCTACGGAAAACTGTATAAAAAGTAATTGCATCTCATGATGGCACTCATCTATTCATCCAGAGACCTTCTTACTGCTTGGTTTATGGTAGCATGACACGTCGGGAAAAAACAAACAGGAAGAGGCTTAAAGATGATGGGCAGTATAATTTATCCCATTTCTGTAATAGTGTTTTGATTAGCAGCTTTTCCTCCATCATTTATGTTCAGAAGAGGACAACTGGGTCAAGAGGACAACTTCAGCCAGTTTCTTTGCCTATCACACTATATAGGCTTAATCCATATGGCACATTTGGTAATGACTTAGAGGCAGGAATGAGGAGTGGCAATGGAAGCAGAATACTGCATGCTGGTATATTTTCTGTTGACTTCAGCAGTCCATCTCTGAGAGGTGAGATAGGAAAACGTTGGTCACATTTCTTTTTCTTGAAATTACCCCCTTCTCCCTGCCTTTCCACAAGTTTCCTTTATTAAAGTTTGTTTCCTGTAGCATTGAGGAAGGAAGTGTTTAACTATTTCAGTTTCTATTTGTCTAAATATAGCCAGTTCCAAGGAGCAAGTTCTGTAGGCTAAAGACCAAGGGGGCGGGTCTGCCGCATTCTTTCATTCCACCTCCATCTACATTCATCTACACCAATTAAGAAGGCAGCATCTTCTTACTGCTCTTCATCACACCCTGTTCAAATTCTGTCCTACCCGGGCATTTGACATATTTGTTCAAGCAACTCTGCTCTCTCTAGCAAGAGTCACCTGCCTACGATTTTGATTACAAATCACCTTAAAGAGGAGGGCTGAACACTGTTTTAATATACAGAGCAAAGCTAGCCTTGGAATATCACCGAACAAATCAGATTCACCTTTCTCATTGTTCTCATGCCTTATAAATGATTCATGTGCCCAGTGCAATCCAGATGGATTTGCACTCCGAGGATGAAATCTGAACAGAATATAGAGCCAGATTTCACTCCTCATGATACAGCAATGGCATAATCAGTATGAGTGTCTCAGATCCCTGTTAGTAATTCTAAAAATCAAGACTCATGAAATAAGAACCTGAATACTCATTTGTCCCATTAGTCATTCTGGTTGGAATCCTTTATTCATAGTGACTGGGGTATGTACGTGAGCAAGTACTGATGATGTATGGTGGATGTTTGTGATGGAATAGTAATATTAACTGCTTCATATTAAAACGATTTCGAGGAAGACTAGTTGTGAAAGTAGTGATCTGGAATCAGTCTAGAACAGGGGTGTCAAACTCAATTTAATTGAGGGTTGCATCAGGTTTGTGTTTGAGCTTGGGGGGGCAGGGTAGTTGTGGCCATGATGGGCATGGCTAGCTCAATGTCACTCATGTCGGCAGCCCTCGTGAGCTCCATTTTCAACTGCAACAGACTCCTGCAACCCTCTGCCAGTGAAAATGAAGCTCAGGAGGGCCAGCCATGGCCCTTGCGAGTTCTGCTTTAGGCTGTGACAGCCTCCTGCTGCTCTCTGTCAGTGGGGCTGTCCTCCTGAGCTCCATTTTTACTGGCAGAAGCACCACGGGCTGGTCCTTTGCTGTTTCGAGGGCGGTCCTGCGGGCAAGATCTAAGCACCCTATGGACCAGTTCTGGCCCCTGGCCCTTGAGTTTGACACCCTTGGTCTAGAATATTTATATTAACTTTATTTAATATACTTCAGTAGGAATTTTGCTTTTTCTTGTGTACATAATGGCATATGACGATTTAGAAAGATTGTGCCCTCTCACTCCAAAAATATTGCCTCATTTTGCACCCATCTCTTTCCCTAATGTTTTTTCAATGTATCCTTTTTTAAACATTCTAAATTGTTGATCTGATTTAGCCCCTTTCAGGAACAAAGAATTAGACCATCTTCTCTCTATATATTGGGAGCACAGTGGCTTGCATGGTTAGGATGCTGGGTTGGAGGTTACAAGTTTGCGTTCAAGACTTGAGTGCTGCCATGGAGTGGGGTTGGGATCCTGTCCTTCTCTCCAGCTCCTGCTGGACACATAAAAGGAGCCCCCAGCTGGGCATCCCCTGGGTAATGGTGATGTCGCTGGTTAAACCTTTCCACCCAGAAGCCCCTTAATGCTTTTGACATGAGTGCAATGCACTCTCCATATTAGGCTTCAAATTGAATTTATTTCAGGATAAGAAAGGCATAAACATGTTACAAGTAGCTCCAACTTTAAAGCTATGCAATTTCAACCTTTCTGGACTCTTGGTAACGACATTGTTTTCTTGGTGACAGTATGAAAGGATTTGGTGCTTCTTATTTCTAGGATATTTTCCAATTTCCCCAAGAATTTCCTGGTTGTTCCCCACTGTGGTTTTATCCAAACCTGATCCTCTACAGATTTTCTGAGATGAAGCAAAATGATCTGCAGTGAATTTAGCTGTAGAATCCCCTATAACTAGTAACATGGCAGCTATTCCTTTTCACAAAGTAAAACAAGACAAACATCTTAATTTATTTTTACCCATCAAACTAAGTGACTATAGCTCTTTCCAGCAGAAGATACCTTCTGCAATGCAACTACTGAAAGTGGGAAGAAACAAAACAGCAATGCAATTTTGGCACTATAAACTTGACTTGATACGCAAAGATTCAAAGGAAGTCAGATTCTTAAGAGAAGTGCCCCAAGCCATCTCCCTCCATGCATAACGTCTTGCCATTGGCTATGCTAGGTGGAGTTAGAATCATAGAATCATATGGCTGGAAGGGACCTTGGAGGTCTTCTAGTCCAATCTCTTTGCACATGGCAGATGATGTTACATCATCCCAGACAAATAGTTGTCCCATCTTTTCTTGAAAACTTCCAGCAATGGTGCACCTGCAACATCAGGAAGCAAGCTGTTCCATTGGTTAATTGTTCTCAGGAAGTTTCTCCTTAGTTCCAGATTTGATCTCTCTTTAATGAACTTCCACCCAATGCTTCTTGTCAGGAACTTTGAAAAATAAGTTGATCCCCACCTTTCTGTGGTAGCCCCTCATGTACTGGAAGACAGTTATCATCTTTCTCTTAATTCTTCTCTTTATTAGGTGAGACATAAGTGGTTCCCTTAACCATTCCTCATTTGATTTATCCTGCAGATCCCTTATCATCTTAGTTGCTCTTCTCTGCTCTCTTTCTAGGGTCTCAGCATATGTTTTGTATCATGGTAATCAGGATTAATTTAAGGGTGTTTTTTTAATGTGGTGACCTGAGTTAATGGGGTTTGAAATCCCCCAAAAATCTGGAGGGTAAAAAGTTGCTTATCCCTGTATCAGTTTTGTTCCCTTGTCCATACACTTGCAAAATCTCACTCTTTCCATTTTATTTCTGATGAATAGTGTGAATGTTTTGTTTTTTTAAAATAAAAACTTGCCAAACAAAATTCTTGCCTGCCTCTGTTAAAAGACAAATATGGATATGGTGATGTTTTCTTTTCTGCCTGTATACTGCATGGAATCCTTTTCACAAAACGCTGGTGTATGATGCCATGTTCTTCTAAGGTTTCCATCTGAGCAATGAGTTAGCGGTGAAATCCAGCATCTGATAAGCTTTCCTTCTTTCTTGTAATCCCTATTCTCTTAACAAGATGAAAGAAAAGAATGGAATGGAATGAGTTATTTTTCACTCCAGAGCATCAGTTTACACCGAGGTTTGGCTTGATTGATTGCAAACACCTTCTGGACACTTGTTAAAAGCCTGAGAGACTGTGCTAGCTTCCACTCCACCTTCAATGAATTATAGTTTGTCTTAACAAAAACATTAACTTGTTTCTCTGAGCAAATGGAGAAACTGTATGCTCAACTACATAATGGCATCTGAAAACCAATAGTGCACCATTAGAGAATGGAACTTACTCATTCGTGGTGAATTTTATTGCTGGAGAGAAAACACTGTTTATAAACACTGGTGTAAAGCCATACAAATGTTTGATTCAGCCTAAATAATACATTAACTAATGCATATTTCAGAATATTGCTGTCAATGTTGTGCTTGAAAAGAATGTTATTAGTTTTCATAGTACTTTATTATTTTTCCCATTGTCATTATTGTCATACTAATAATTTAATAATCATGAGGTAAACTTGAGAGAAGCAGATTAATGGTTTTGCTGTGAAGATGATGCACTGAAGCTAGTATACCATGAAGGCTTATGAGTACTGGTGTCAAGCCCTGACTGGCTTACCATACCTGGGGAGGTGGAAAGGGGGAATAGCAGAGACCACCATGGCAGCAGGAACTGCAAGTGGCAGGCCCCGAAAGCTCGCTGATAATTACAGAGTTTCCTGGGGTTTGCAAACTGTTATCGGCAGTTTATCCCCTTGTTTGCCAAAGTTGCCTTGCCATGAACCACTTTGTTAAAGACCAAGCCTGCTATTGCTTAGCCTCGACCTGGCCAACCACTCCCATGGCGATGGACTGTCAGCAAGCCTTCGAGGCTCTGAAGGCTCTGTTTACGAAGGAGCCCATCCTGCAACATCTAGAACCCAAATGGCCATTTGTCATCCAGGCTGATGCCAGTGATGTGGCTGTGGGTGCCATTCTTCTTCAGACAAATGCACAGGGGCAGTTACTACCCTGTGCATACACATCCAAGAAATTGACAGAGACCAAGCAGGTGTGGGCAATCTGGGAGAAGGAGGCCTTTGCAGTTTGGTGGGCTTTGGAACATGGCAGCATTTCCTGGAGGGTGCCAGGAACCCATTCAAGGTTTGGACGGACCACAAGAACCTGGAGGCCCTGCAAACCCCATGTTGCCTATCTCCAAAGCAGGTCCATTGGGCACAATATTTCAAGTGGTTCCATTTTACCATCAAATACATCCCCGCAGGAAAAACCTTATGGCAGATGCCCTATCGCAGATGCCCCAATATAATAGCCGCCGGGAGGAAGTGGTCCAGGCCATAATGCCACCTCACCTACAACAGGCTGCTCATGTACAGAGAGCTGCAGTCAATCTACAGCAGGAGCTATGGAACGTGTTACAGGGCAATCCATGGTTCCAGGGGCATTGAAAGGTACTCACCAAACAGGATGGATTGGTGTGGAAGGGCGATAAGCTCTATGTCCCATTGGCCATGCGGGAGAGGGTGCTTCACAGGTGCCATGTGATGTTAAACAGGCTGGCCATTTCGGGTTCCTCAAGACCCTACACCTCGCCAAACGCCAGTTCTGGTGGCCCCGGATGAAGGCAGGTGTGGAAGTCTACGTGAAAGCTGTCCTGTTTGTGCAGTGTCAAAGCATCGGGTGGGGAAGCCCCCTGGTCTGTCACAAGCAATGGCAGGCCTGAACCAACCTTGGGAGGACACAGCTATGGATTTTGTTGTGGCGATGCCGGAGAGCAATGGTCATACCGTCATTCTCTTCTCCAAACAGGCCCATTTCGTCCCATGTTCCGGTTTACCGTCCGCACAGAAACTCACCAAATTATTTATCACACATGTCTAGCGCCTCCACAGGGTACCCTGAAGGATAATATCGGATCAGGGGGTGCAATTTACGGTGATGTTTTGGCGGGAGTTCGTCCAGAGGATCAGTTCTTCTTAGGGTCTTAGCTTGGTGTTCCACCCCAGTACCAATGGAGCAGTTGAACGGACCAATGCCATGGTGGACCGGTACCTTAGATGTTATGTCACCTACCAGCAGACCAATTGGGCAGATCTTCTGCTGTTTGCGGAGGTGGCATACAACAATGCGGTGAATAATAGCACCGGGTTCATTCAGGGTGGTCAGCGGGTTAGACTTTGTGCCGATTCTTGAGTGGCCGCGAGACCCGACCTCCCCTTGTCAACCTGATGAGTGGATGAATACCCTACCGGTGTATGGAGCGCCATAAAGGCAGGCCTAACGAAAGCAGCTGAGGCATACAAAGCCCAAGCAGACAAAAAACAGGGTCCCCACAAACCATTCCAGGTGGAAGACCAAATACCTTCAATTGACCAAATACCTTCAATTGAAAATACCCTGTAAAAAGCTGGGCCCAAAGTTTCTTGGTCCTTTTCGCATAGTGAGAGTGATAAATTCGGTAACAGTGGAGTACCTCGCCTTTTGGGATGCATTCACCCTGTGTTCCATAGCAGTTTTCTAAAGCCAGTAGAGGATGCCCATATCAGGACCCTGCTTCAGCCACCAGGACCAGTTAGCGATGATCAATACAAAATAGACTGAATACTAGATTCCTGGGCCCACAGGGGTAGAATACAATACCTGGTGCAGAGGAAAGGGTACCCCTCAACGGAGACCACCTGGGTGGTAGAGGAGAACATGCAGGCTGATTGACTAATCCAATGGTTCCACAGAGCCTATCCCCATAAACCGGGGGGGAGGGGTGGAACCCACACACCCGCGGACAACCGTGAATAACGTATATATATTTAATGTCTTCCAGGTGCAGCCCTAGTAGGGGGAGCCGCCTGTCAAGCCCCGACCAGCTTGCCATACCTGGGGGGGGAGGGGGAATAGCAGAGTCCGCTGCGGCAGCAGGAACGGCCGCACAGTGCAGCAATGGCCCGGGCGCTGACGACGTGCCCGTCTGGGGCGGCATTGGATCCGGCCACGGCAATGGCGAGGCCCGACATCCTCCTCCATTCGAACAGCTGACTGGCGCATTTCCGACTCCCAGCTTGTCGGCGCTGGTGGAAGCTGCAAGTGGGGCGAGGTGGCCGGACGCAAGATGGAGGCCAGTAACCTATGCACAGGAACTGACTGATGGCGCTGGATGCTGGCTATGCAGGTGGGACCACGGGGTGTGGCCTGTCTATAAAGAGTCCTAGGAGGTGGTAGCACCCAAGAGCTGGACCTGGCTCGTAAAGGCCAAAAGGCAGCCTTCGGAGCCTCGCCACCCCCGATGGGCCTAGGGCCTCGAG
>JANHFL010002846.1:274999-289838 GCA_032468155.1 Oxyrhabdium leporinum | reverse complement strand
AGAGAGAGAGAGAGAGAGAGAGAGAGAGAGAGAGAGAGAGAGAGAGAGAGAGAGAGAGAGAGAGAGAGAGAACACAAAGTTCCCAAACACATTAAAAAACATTACACATTAAAAAACACACACATGCACACATTCGGCCTAACTGAAAATACATAATTAAACTTTGGATACATACTGTAGAATATTGTTTGGTCTTTCCATTTCACTGATAAGTAGTCAGTTAATAAACAAACATATGTTTAGGTAATCCATATACTATGCATAATGTATGCCATATGATTAAGTAAAATTTAAGTATGACAAAAATATAAGTTTGAGGTTGTACTCTCTGCACCATTAAAGAATACTATTTTTGTGGCTCTTCATGTTTAATAAAATCACAGTGTTTGACATCATACTATGTCCCATATTTTTGGTGCTTAAGAGTACATTCACATCTTTAAACTCTACTGATCTTTCTAACCCAATACTGTGGGGAAAGCACATGTCATGTAAATAATATTTAGCCCATTTTACACTTCCAACATAACATCTCAGCAATGCTTACTTCTTTCAAGATCAACCAATATTAGCTATGTACATTAAAATTAAGAATGTTATTCAAACATCCCCCAAAGTATTGAAAATATATGGTACATTGATCTTAAAACCATTTGTAAGGTACACAATTAGGAATATGGAATAAAAAATACCATAGAATTGGCTTGGCCTCAGAGTACACAGTGGGAGAATTATGAAGTACCCTAACAATGGCAAGGAACTAAAGCAAGAATTAGTGTTTAACAAAAAAATAGAAAAAAATAAGGTAAAATTTCTTTCAGACTAATCAATATACCTATTTCACTAAGTGATTGTTGTTAGTCACAAAGTTATGTCCAACCAATCGCAATCCCATGGATAATGTTCCTCCAGGCCTTCCTGTCCTCTACCATCCCCCGGAGTCCATTTAAGCTCATGCCAATTGCTTCAGTGACTCCATGCAGCCACCTCATTCTCTTCTTTTGCCCTCAATTGTTTCCAGCATCAGGCTCTTCTCCAGTGATTCCTTCCTTCTTAGGTGGCCAAAGTATTTGAATTTCATCTTCAGGATCTGGCTTCTAAAGAGCAGTCAGGGGTTGATCTCCTCTAGTACTGACCGGTTTGATTGCTTTGCAGTCCAAGGGACTCACAGGAGTCTTCTCCAGCACCATAGTTCAAAGGCCTCAGTTCTTTGGCACTCAGCCTTCCTTATGATCCTTTCACAGCCATACATTGCAACTGGGAAAACCATAGCCTTGACTATATGCATTTTTGTTGGCAGTTGATGTCTCTGCTTTTTAGTATGCTGTCTAGATTTGCCATAGCTTTCCTCCCCAGAAGCAAGTGATAGTGATGTATAATCAAAACATTATGTAGGGTTTTCAATTTTTTATTTTGATTTCGGAACAAAGAACAATTTCTTATTTCACAACAACATAGTGAAGTGAAATTGTCCCACTTTTGTTTTATAGTGCACAATGGAAAGCTGGAAAGCTTCCAGTTGCATATGCCCTTATAGTTTTATTGTATTAATGAGCAGAAAGGAAAGATGTAGTGGATGACAAGTACTGTGACACACACAAAAAATGTGTCCTCATAAATTTCAATGTATCCACTCAATTCTGGATTCTTGGGAGTGGGGTGGGTGGGAATTCTTTTCTCACCAATCTTGGTGCCTGCATCATATTGTACAGATATGTGAGAACATTGTCATGCTTCAATTTTGTTTAAGCACATGACCACAAATAGATTAATGATTTAATTCAAGCAGTATTTTATCTGCACAAAGATTTGATATTCTAATGTTCAAATGATAATTATCTATAAAGGCCTATGTGGCATAAGGCTCAGTTGCCTCACATGTCTGCCTAGCCAATTTGAGTTAACAGAGTTGGCATGTTCCAATTGATTAAATAATGTCACCTGTCAGTTTGGAATGAGCTTCCCCTGAGATCTAGATGGTTTCCACTATGCTGGTGCTCTGAAGAACCATAGACACCTGACTATATTCCCAGGCCTTGTGCTAGTGGTTGATGCCCCCTTTGTTGGAAGTTAGTTATAGTGAAATGTTTCAGGGATAGCTGGATTCACAATCTTGCTCTTTTTTCATTTGCCTGTGTTTCATTCTTTTGGGTTTTGTTTGTTTCTATTATTTTTATATTGTTTTGTTGTAATGTGAGCTATCCAGACTTATTTGAATGACATCAAATTATCTAAATAAATAAGTACAATCTCAGAATCTTGAAGGTTCAGTGAGAATCATCCTGTATTACTTCTCACCCAGTTCCCAAATTGCCATCAGTTTCTCAATGCTATGTTCTGGTCATTAATTTTCCTTCAACGGGTATGGGTCATCTGTTTCTGTGTTTTTAATTCTGTGTGGATATACAACAAACATGTGGATAAATACATTCCATGAAGTCACACTGATGCTCCTGTTCCTTCAGTTTATTACAGTGCAACCATTGTAAATCCCCAACACTGTTGAGGATAAATAGTTGCCAGTGAATCCAGAGATAAGAAGCGAGAGCTAAATGAAATTCTACATTTGATTAAAGTCTGACAGTGAAACTAAGGGCAAGATGGATGACTCTGAGGAAAGTAAGGAGCCAGAAAGAATAATTTTGTATTGGAATCAGTCTGCCTATGAATAGAAGAGGAAGCGAAAAGTGAGGAAAAATTTCCTGCCCTTCAACAGATATTTCCACACAGCCCCAAATTTCATAATGTCATAAGGAACAGTTGATAAACTATCAATAAATAACAAAATATGGAGGATGAATGTCTGTTTTTTGCATCAGTAATATTTTTCATGGTGATCTCTTTTCTGGAAAACAAAACAAAACATGGTGTACTTTGTTATATCATCTATCTTTAGCTTTCCACTTGGTGCTTTTCAAGTTGGTGTTTAGACTACAATGCCCAGAATGCCGAAGGTTCACCTTCTTCTCACTTTATGTGACTGTCTGGGTATTATTATTTAATTATTTATTTAATTAAAATATGCATATGGCTTTTGATCTTAAAACCAGAACTCAGGCTGGATCACTACCATAACATAAAAATGGTATCATTTGAAAAAGAAAAGAAAAAAGAAAAAAAAATATATGTACTACAACCAGAGTCCCTTACACAGCATTCTCTTCCAACTCCAGCATCATTGTACTGTATCTCAACACTTGGGGGAGAAGCCAGCTCTTTGTAGCTTTCTGGAAGATTAAAAGGATAAAGACTTGTTAGGTTTCAAGGAAAAGGATGTTTCATAGGTCAGAGGCTGTTAGGGAAAAGGCATGCTTCCTAATTCCTGCAAGATGACAACATTTGAGGACCTGGAATTTCCCTCAGTATCTGAGATGGTTAGATGAACAAGAATGCTTTCTTAATGATGACACTTTTGCAAAGGATTAACTATGCAGAAATAATGAAATGTCTTCGATGAAGTTCAATAAACTTGATGAAGTTTCTTGGATGACAAACAAAACATTTTGTTCTTCCTCAAAGAAAAGACAATCCAGTTGTTTTTTGAAAAAGAAAAAAAACTCACTTTTGACACATTATACAGAAATATGTTGGAATGATTTCTTAATTCAGACACAGTGCAAACTGTGAACTTCTCTAACTTTGTTTATTTCTATCAGACCTGAAATTCATATGCTTTCAGTGCTTAGCATGGATATGTCTGTTTATCCAGGCCTTTGGTTCAATTCGTGTTGCTGTGCTTTCAGTCTGTTATTGACAGTCTGGTTCATTCATTATAATGTTGTTGTAGTCTAATGATGTTGCTGATGATAATAATGTTACACACCTGGAAGATGCCATGATACCAGGATAGGACAGCATTTAAATTATTTAAAAGAGAAATAGAACAAAGTATCATATTCAGCTTGTCTTTTATTCTATTCATCTGAATTTGTTCAATTTATAGATTTTTAAAAATTAGTTTTCTTGCAGAAAAGAATTTCTTAATGTACATGCCTATTAAAAAAGAAAAAGAAAGAAGAGTCATAGAAAATGAGTACAGACTTAAGAATATTTTTTTTCTTTTCCTTTTCCTTTCCTTTTCTTTTTTCAGCATAATTACGTGGGAAGATAAATGTACGCATTATTCTGATACAGAATTTTTTTACATTTTGCTTGCCAGGTGACTGACGCTAAATTATGTATGAATAAAAACTGTTGCCGTTCCATAACTTCTAAGATACGAAATAATTTTGCCACAGTAGTCCATTTAAGTTATCCACCTATAGGTGTCTAATTAAAACCCCTATACTTCATTATTTGCCTTCTATGAGGTGGAAAACATAGATTATAAGTAAGTGCTAAATTACAGACATCCGCTGGGGGAAAAAAAATCACTTTATGTCTTGACAATCAGGGGAAAGTAGCATGGAACCCTCTCCAAGGCAAGATTATCAGTCATTATGACTGGCAATGCTTCAGGTCTTTAGCCTGCAGTTCTTTCAATAAACCAGCCTTGCAGTGCAAAGTGTTGTGCATTCAGCTGAGGAAAATGGCAGTTTCAAGCTTATCAGTTACCAGGAACACAGGTCTGGCACTAAAGTGGGTGATTTTCTTATCCATATAATACTTGATTGTAGATAAAATGATCAAATCTGTGTCACTGAACCAGATGAGAGTTTTATATTGCCAAATACCTTGGCTGCAATTGTGCCCAGTTGGTACTTCTGGATATATTAGTGAATTAATAAAAACATTTACAGAGCAAGGGGACTTCTGTTGTGCTATTGTTTAAGATGCATTTTAGAGCCTAAATATTTTAGATAATATAAGTAGCTAGCAGCTTTCTCAACTTTGTTTCGCTATAGTTGTGTTGGGATCACAAGTCCCATCATCACTAGCTGAGGATGATTAGAAGAACTAATGTTAATTAATTCTTAATTAGATTAATTAATTAGAAGATTACATTTAGAGGACATGAATCGGGAAAGTTGTGAGAAATAAAACTTTTCTTTGGTATTCAGAAATCATTGTTTTCCCCAGAGCTTTCCCAAGTTTTTTGAAGTCTTTCTGACAAAAAACTAACTCAGAAAGCAAGTATTGTAACAGTGTCCAATAGCATCCCATTTTGATGTTTTGGGAACCACTCGTATGCTGGGTTCTTCTCAAAGTAGTTTCACATTCTGTTCCTAGGCCAAGTGTCATTGATGGCTAGTTTATTCTGGTTTGACACCTCTTATTCCTGTTAGCTTGTTTCTCTCTCCCATTTCATTTGTCCTCTTTCCCCCAACCCAACCTTCCCCACTTTCGGTTTATGGCAGGATATCAGCTAAGTGAGGCAAAGCAGCTGAAGATAGTAGACCTGACACAGACACTCTCAGGAGCCAACACCGACTCAAAATCGTAAATACACGTGAACTCACACACATACACAGAAATTTAAAAAGGGAGAGAATCAGAATCCCTTTTTTGGTTCAGTGAATATATTTGGAATTTTGAGGGTACCTCACAAAATGGTCTGAGACATGTGTGTGTGTGTGTGTGTGTGTGTGTGTGTGTGTGTTGAGACCGATGCTTATACTGCAGCATCAGAAATGGTTTTGGTCCTTTCCTTCTGCCTGGTACAATAGAAACAAGTCTAGAGTCATAAACATAATTTGTTGCTGCTCTGTCCACTGCATTTTTCATTTATCCACTGATGGAGAATTAGGTAATTTCCTCAGGGAAATTATTGAATTCTTGGCTGATATTCCACTCAAATGTATTCCCTCACTCTTCCATCCCATTGTTTCTTGTTAGCTCCTTTTATGCTCTGCCAAATAATTCAATGTCTTTCCTTAGCCTAACACTTACAGACTGATTCCATATCTTCTCCTTTTTCCTTCATTAAACTGGTTAATGCCTGCTTATTAGCTTTGTACTTTCCAATAGAATTTCTCTGACTGTGAACCTCCTTTATTTTAAATGTGACAGTTTTGTGTCTTCTCTCTTTCTTGCCACATTTTATTCACTCTGATATTACAGTCTTTTTTTCCACTAGAAGTTTCATTACAGCTTGTTTCAGAGGATGGAAATTATTCAAGGGAGGATAAAAACAAACCAGCAAAATTGGGGGATCAGAACCAAAAATAGGATGTTTTTTTAGTTGGGTAAGTCAAAATGGGATCACTGATAAGCAGTAGGAAACTTAGGGTGAGGGAAAGGGAACTTGACTGTACCTGAATGACAGATAATTTTAATGTTATAAAAAAAAGATAAAGAGAAATTGATAAAGCCTGTTACTTTTGTACATTTCTTAAATGTTTATAGTTACCACCTAGCCATAGGGTCCTACACTTTTATGTGCTTAACAATAGTTAGACATCCCTAAATATATCCAAATTTAAATAATAGCTAATTTAAAAAAATGTTTGGCATATTTTTAGTCTTACTCAACTCCAGGCTTCAATTCCCATAGTTCCTCACTAGCAGAACCCTGTTGAAAATTTTGGCACATGAAGTTTGTGTTTCCCTATTTCTCTACCATATGAGGCTAGTCTAGTCAATGACAGTTGTTCAGTGGGACTGAACAAAGCATGGTTCGCTAAACTATGACCAATGGAAACATCCTAGCTTGCATAGAATAGGATTAGATGTTAGGTAAGATTTGGTCTTCATTTGTAGTTTAGGCAACAAAAGCTGCAAGTGATAATCATAATGAGAGGCCATGTAGGTCTATTAGGTTATGTCTTGGTAACCAAAGGGTAGGAAATATTGGGACTAGCCATAAGTTGGTGAGATATGCATGTTACACTCCAGTCAACAGTGCAATGGAAGAACAAATATGACATTTCAGGAAATATCTGTACAATGTTGTGAATTAATACAATCAAGGAGAAAATTATTCTGCCCTCAATGTAGGAGTTGGAGCAAATGAGATAATACAAAATATTGTTTTTAAAGTGGAGAGGAAAGCCAAACCTGTAACAGAGTAAATGGAATTAATAATGAAAGCAATTAAGAGATTTGGGATCAATGATGAAAGATTTGTATGAGAATGATGTTGATATGTCATGTTACTGAGGAAAGCCAGTTTGGCATAGTGATTAAGTTTAGAAACTAGGAGACTGTGATTCCAGTTCCACTTTGCCATGAAGCCAACTGAGTGACCTTCTGCCAGTCATTTTCTCTTGGCTCTAGGAAGGAGGCAATGGTAAACCGCTTCTGAAAAACCTTGCCACAAAAGTTGCAAGGATTTTCCAATCAGCATTGAAGAATCAGACACAATTGAATGGAATAAAAATGTTGAGGAATGGAATTGGAACAGATGCTATAAGTGTTAACACTCAAGGAAAAAATAATAAAAAAGAAGTCATACATTTTTATTTTATGTATGATTTCTGTAGCTATCTATCTCAACAACTGACTCTTTTCATAAAGACTGTGAGAATGTCAAAATGTGGGAAAGCTTTAGCTATAGCTGGTGTATCTGTATTTTTTTTGAATGTATGTAACATGCTTATGAAATAGCTGTGCTTAACTTGCTTTTAAAGGCTGAAGCTCTGCCTAACAATTGGAAGAATACTGTTATTTCCCTGTACAAAAGAAAATGTAGCAAGAATTCATGCAAAAACTGCAGGAAAATTAGTTTATTATGTGTGCCTGTGAAGATGTTTGGTATTTTTTTTCCCCTGAAAATATACAAGATGTGAAATAGAGAAAAAATACAGCTTTAAATTTGGTAGAAGGTGTATGGTCAGGCAGTTCAAATGGGCAGTGAAAAATGTATGAATAAAAAGATTTTTTATTATGAATTTCTTGACTTGGAGGAAATATGAGATCAAAAGACTAGATTTAGATTATGAATTTTTTTCATGAATATGTATCTGAAGTTAAGTTGCTGTAGGTGATAAGAACAGCATGTGAGGGAACTAAAGCTTACATGAACATAAATTGGAAGTTTATTAAACAGGTCAAAAATGGGTGAAAGATGAACAGAGAGTAAGACAAGAATGTGGGTTGTTGCCATGATTTTTTTTATGTATCCATGAATAATACATGGATGTGGTGGCATTAGAGATGTTTTGCTTGCAGATGTGAAAAAAATGTATACGTTTGTAAACAGATGACACCATGTTATTGACTAACAATCTTAACATTTATGGAAAACATTAGATATTGCAGATATAGATGATAGATGGATGGATGAATGGATGGATGGATGGATGGATAGAAACACTGTGTTTCAAAGATCAAGATGCTGACAGAGAAAAAAGAATAGGAAGAATACAAGTTATCAATAAATGGTGGAAAACTAAAGTGAGTAAATGAATTTGTGAACTTGTGCAGGTGGTTTACTAAGGGCACTAAGTGTGGAAAAATTGCTGGAGAAATTTTGTAACTTACAGATTCTGTAGAAAGCAGAGAGAATGGACATGAGGAACAGCAGAAAGAGATGGTACCAAAGCAAAGATCAGATAAAAGAAACGTAAGTCTAGAGAAGAATTCCAATGTATGTAAAATTGTCTCAGACAAGCTTCTTAAATTCACATGAAGATGAAGAGAGGAAGGAAGGAGGAGGTATTTTCAGATTTTCACGACTCTGCTACTATAACTGTATAATAAAAGTGGTATTGCCTACAATGGTTTTGGTTTTCTAGTCTACTTTGAAGATCTGTTGCTAACTGAGAAAAAAAAAATACTGGTTAGTATGCTCAAAGAGTCAATGTTTATTGAATAAGATAAATGGTTGTGCTTAAGAGAAATTGTGGCTGAAGGGTAGTTTGAGTGTTTTTCCATCTTGGCAACTTGAAGATGTGTAAACTTCAACTTCTGGAATTGGTTTACAGAATACATGGTATCAGTATATGAACCAATGAAAGGGTTAGTGGAATGAATGATACTAATATTTCAATAGCAATGAGATATAATAATAAAAGGTACATGAAAGCAGGATTGGTTTACAATAATAGCGTCAGCGTTCCATCCAAGTTCCAATAACTCACTCAGATAAAGGTTTATCCAAGTAAGAATTTATTAGAGAATCCATGTTGGCACATCTGGGAAAAACCTGAATCTGAAGGTCCAGGTTTTTCCACACCCAAAAGAGATTCAAAGATCCACCTTTTCTCCATCATCATAGGTCACATTCCCCAATCCACTTCTATATCCATCATTCTCTCTTCTTGTCACTCCTCTTCCGGGTGCTGGTCACGATGCCCTTGATACATTTAAAAATAATGTTGTTTTGTCTACCAACAGTTCTAACTTCATGAGAAAGAACCCCCTCCCTAATTCCCATGTGCTTACATGTGGCAGCCTGCAGAGGCCTCGCAATTATGGCTTCCAAGGCTGACAAATAGAAAAGTATAGAGGAGAATAGTGAATTGTGTTTTTGCACACCAGTTTAAGCTATTCTTGCCATCCTCATCTCAAGACATCAATTTATTTGGTTTAACTATTATTTCTTTTTTTCATGTTTTGCACTACATAGGCTACACACAAACACACACTAGTGCATACGTACGTGCGGCTGAAAACAAATAAAGAACATCCTTAAAATATCCTTAAAATAAAGAGCAAAATCCCTCCCACTAGATAACAACAGCACAATCTTCAGAACTGTGCTAAACTGTGCCTCAGAGTTTATATGATACACAAATTGTGAATTAATACATTTACTAGGGCCACCAACCAGTATGGTTTCATTAAATGCAATTCTCTATCTCACAAATCTTCAATAATGTTTTTAAAATAATAACAGGATAGAACATTTGAAATATTTGTTTGCAAGTTTTATTCTAATAACCCAAAGCTGTTTTATACATCATTAAAAAAAACAATCACAAGAACAAACATATATTTTTGAAGGAAATTGTATTTTTTTTCTACTTGTGATTCATGTTAAATGAAGTAATTACAGTAAAATACTTTCAAAACACAAAATCTAATTAAACTGAATGATAAAACTTCAATTGATCCATTATTTAGATTGGTGAGATGTGAGCAAGCCAGTACATTATGGGAAAATTAAAGTACTTTTTTTCTTTGGGAACTCTTGAATGGAAGATTTAAAACTGCACAGATCAATTTGTGAGAAAGGGAAACAAGAACTGATAAAAGAAGCAGAGCTTTCCACACATCTAAAATTTTCAACAATTTCTTCTTCTGCTTTGTTGTTGCATATGTTCCCATTTTTTCCAGTCTCAAAAGTATCCCCAGGTAACACCACTAAAATTCTGCCCATTTGTGGCAGAATTATCTTCTTTTGCACCCAGCCTCACTTGTATTTAAACCAAAAGGCACAAAGTGGGTGAGGTGAAAATATTTGGCCCTACAGCCCAACTCTTGAGAAAATCAATAACCAAAATAAAAAAAGAACAGTAGGCCTACAAAGTAGCATCTAATTTGATGAAATAATGCATCCTTTTTTAAAATCAGATTTGATAGATAGGGAGGAGATGAATTTTCAGAAGCTGATTCCAAGTAAAAAAATCTCAGGGCAATCAACCAAGTTGTAAGAGAGAGGGGGAACTTGGATATACCACAGGATATATAGAAAGAAAATAGAAGGTCAGTCAAAAATGATTCAGATGACTATACACTAATGCTCAAAGTATAAGGAACAAACATGGTGAACTTGAAATCCTAGCACATGAGAGCAGATATGACATTGTTGCCATTACTGAAACTTGATAGGATGAAACCCATAACTGGAATGTACTGAAAAAGATTTTTTAAAAAAAGAGAGTGAGAGAGAGACCTAATAAAACATGAGATGGAGTTAGGTAAGAAATAATTACACCTTTATAGAAATGCAACAAAACAATGATGAAAACCTTCTCAGATGCACTGGGTTAAAAGGAAAGAAAAAAGGAATTGCATTGCCACAAGTCTATACTACAGGCCACCCAACCAAAAAATGGAAATAGAGGACTGAAAAAGATCTGACATGGTTCACATCTTCAAAAAGGGAAAAACATGGATCCAAAAAGCTACAGAATAATTAGCCTGACAGTACTTGGGAAAATCCTGGAAAAGATAATCAAGCACACACAGAGAAACAAAGTAGACCATAATCTACTATGTGGTAAGATAAAAAAAATTAGATTAGACAACATCACCACTAGATGGATTCAAAGCTGGCTATCCAACTACACTCAACATGTAGTTCTCAACAGAACTACATTTACATGGAGGGAAGCATGCAGTGAGGTATCCCAAGGTTCTGTCTTATGCCAAGTACTCTTCAATATCTTCATAAACCAATTAGATGAGGGATAAGGGGGAAGTCATCAAATTTGCAGACAACACCAAGATGGCAGGAATAGCCAGCACTCTAGAAAATATGCTTAAGATCCAGAAGAATCTTGACACATTTGAACACTGAGCCTTATCTAACAAAATGCAATTCAGTGGTGAGAAAAATAAGATTTTACACTTAGGTAAAACACACACACACACACACACCAAATGCACAAATATAGAAGAGATGATACCTGGCTCTATAGCAGTAACTATGAGAGGGATCTAAGAGTCCTAGTGGACAACCACTTAATTAAATTAAGAACAATTCTGACTGGATATGATTTAGAGTCACTATTAAGGCCTACTTCATGGCAATCAGTGGTAAAACAGCCATCATTATTTTTTCACTACTATTGCATTCACAGACTGTCGCCATCAACCCTGTTCTGAATTACCCAGTATCTCTTGGGCCTGGGGGCTTCAATAATCATCTTCAGGTCCATGTAGTGGAATTTATTGAGCACTTATTGGATAAAATCATTCAAATTTGTTCCCAGATGGAATCCAAGTATGGTGCAGGCCCTTGTGAGATGCCTGGGGAAATATCTTCCTTGGTGGTCTGGAAATGGTTTGATCTTGTTGGTCCTAAGGAGATGGACAGAATCCTCAAAACTGTCAATGCATCCACCTGTCAATTAGATCCTTGTTCCTTCTGGTTGGTAAAAGCCTCCAGGTTGATAACCAGGAGATAGATACATGCAGTGATAAATTCCTCACTGCAAGAGGAGAGTTTGCCAGAGCCTTTCAAGGAGAACCTGGTTCACCCTTTCCTAATAAAACCTTAACTCAATTCTACATGTCAGACAATTGTCATCCAGTTTTCCATCTCTGTTTTTTAGGCAAGGTGGTAGAAAAGATGGTTGCTTGGCAGCTTCAGAGGATCCTTATGAAACAGATTTCCCTGACCCCTTTCAGTCAGATTTCAGGTGCAGCTATGGGGCAGATTTGTGGTCACATGGCAAGGGTAGGATGGTGGTAGTATAACCATCCTGGGTTTCCTTGGCCTCTCAGCAGCCCTTGATACCATTGACCATGGTATCCTTTTGGACTGGCTACAGAGGTTAGGGTTGGATAGCATAGTTCTGTGTTGATTAGCTCCTTTCTCCAAGGTACATGGATGGTAGATGCTCAACTGCATACAAAGAGTGTTTGACTTACAATCCTAATGGAGCCAAGAATTTTTGTCCTTTGTCATGCTGGTCATAAGTCAAGGCACCCATGTGACTGACCTGATTTGATGACATTTTTTCCTACTGTAGTAAAGCAAATATTGCATATGCCACTATTGTTAAATTAACCCAGTTTTTTGCTGGAAAATAGAAGTAAGCCCAGGAAAAATCCCACATTGTCAAATGAAGTCACATGACTGCAGGATGCTACAGGTGAATGGAACTTTGAATCCAGGTCATAAGTACCTTTTGGGAGGCAACTGTCAGGCCCAAGAAATTGGGAGCCAGGTTTAGGTCCAAAATGAATGTAACTTTATTTCATACTACCTCTAAACAAGAATCTGAACTACTAACAGTCAAGGTAAATTGGCAGTAGATAAGAGTCAATGGAATTCAGAAAAGGCTGCACTTAGATCTCTTGTGGGCATGACAGGGCTCTAAACTGATGATGCACTCAACCTTTTCCTCAAGCGCAGCCTACATCAACTATGCAACTTTGAATTGGTAATTCTGAATGGTTGCTAAGCAATAAATCATAAGTTGAGGACTACCTGTATATTAATGTACCTTGATTTGAATATTTTCTTGCAGGCAACATTTTGTACTTGTAGCTTGTTGGTACCACACATTTTGGCAGAAGTTTGTTAAATGTATAAAACTTATGCTATATTAAGGAGCAAAGCCATGGCATTTCTAGTCATGAACAGGACCAAGAATATTTATGATCAATTATCATTTATTTCATTTTTATACTGCTTCTTGAATCAAATTTTACTTCTATATTAGTTTATATATATTGCAGTAAGAACACAGTGAGCATTTCTTTCTTTTACCTATAAAAGATGTAAAGAAATACCCCATTTGCCCTTTTCTTGTAACTTCTGATCTTGTACCAAAAACCTTTGAACATCAACATTCAAAACACTTGTCAGATTATTTCCAGTTAAGGCAAAGTATATTTTACCCATTATGTAGCAATAACTGACAACTTTGGTACAAGTACAGTGTATGGCAGCAACTCGTTAAAAAAAAAAGGTTACTCTATCTAATTGGAAGTATATACCAGTGTTTCAATACAGGGATAAAAAGATCATTCTTTGGGAACATTGAAAACCAGTAAAAAGATGATGACAGTGTTTGATGTTTATATGGAGTCCTTTTCTTTTGTTTGCAAGGTCTTATGTGATCAACTGATTGAGCTCTTCTTACAGCAGCTTATGAGTGCTTTGGTGATTTTAGTAGGTCTAGAGAGGGTTTGTGAAGGATAATTCACACAGCTTTATATCACAGCAAAGTTAATAAAGATTTACACAATCCCTTATCTTTCCAACACTTGTACCTATGCGGTACACAAAAGTTTAGGAAAGCACATCACATATTGTACTACATGTCATAAATATCATTGGAATTCTGTTTAATCTTCTTGTTGCTAAATACTGATGACAGAAGTGGTTGCACCTTTATGCTATTCTTTTTTTTCCCTATACTATAAGGTTTCTTATTTATTTAGCTATTTTACTATGTTTGATGCAGTTCTTACATTGTATGACTTATTCCCTGGATGAATTTAAAATTAGAATGTGTTTAGGTCTTTGCTATATATTTGTTCCCTTTTGGGGAGAGTGTCATTTTAAAAAAATCTAACAGTAACATTTTTCTATATTACTTCAACCTGTAAGTCTTTAAAACAAACCCCATTTTTGATTTACTATTCTTTTCTCTTACCTTAGAGTTAGATGTCGATAAAAACCCAGACATTTCTGGGTGGCCCATAGAATTTTATGGATGAAATATATCTGGCAATAAGAGCTTTATCAACTATTTGTGTCCTAGCTGGCTACAGCATCTTATTTTGCTCTGATTTCTTCAGGTGATAAGCTGATTTCTTTTCTTGTCTTTGTCAGCCATGAAAAAAAGCTGCCATTCCAGAAGACCTCTTAATAGCTCTTACTGATGTTATTAAGATGCCTTTGATGTGCTCTTCTAAACATGAAGTAGCTGAAAATAGCTGCTAAATCGTTAAATCCAGTTTCATGCTTGGTTGTTGCTACGATGCTAAGTTTGTTGTTGACATAGCTTACGTGTCAGCTTATAAATTCTCTGGGGTCTAAAATACTAATTATAAAATCATTGCTGATAACCCAAGACACATTCAGATGATTACTTCCTTTGCTTTTGTTTAGTATTTTGTATTAAACAAAGAATGATTCTTGCACACCCTTTGCATGAGCATAAAAAGTACCTAGAAGTTTGCACACATTGGTCTTATCCCATATCTTTCTGGTATTTCCAGCCTTTTTTTTCATTCTCAGAACTCATTCTATTGAGCAAAAAACAAAGAGCCTAGGTGGCGCAGTGGTTAGAGTGTTGAACTGCAGGCCACTTCTGCTGATTCAATCTAGCGGTTC
>JANHFL010002846.1:244281-265253 GCA_032468155.1 Oxyrhabdium leporinum | reverse complement strand
ATCTATATAACAATCATAAACAAACAACGTTAACCATAAGATTTGTTGATGGGCACTGCCTTGGATGGTTTCAGGAGAGGACTGGGGGAATTTCTGGGGTGATTGAACTACATGTAGTCCTCGACCACAATAGGGCCCCAAATTTCTGTTGCTAAGCGAGACAGTTGTTAAGTAATTTTTGCTCTATTTTATGACCTTTCTCGCTACAAAACTTGTTAAGCGAATCGCTGCAGTTGTTAATAACAATCATTAAGTGAATCTGGCTTTCCCACTGACTTTGCTTGTCAAAAGTTATCACACGACCCCACGTTACTTCAACTGTCATAAGTATGAGTCAGTTGCCAAGTGTCCGAATTTTGATCACATGATGATGGGAATGCTCCAATGGTCGCAAGTGTGGAAAACGGTCATAAATCACTTTTGTCAATGCCACTGTTAATTTCGAACGGTCACTATACAAACTGTTGTTAAGTTGAGGGCTACCTGTACTAGTCTGATTGTTACTTCTGGCTTGAAAGTAGCATGCCTCTAAATATTAGTTGCAGACCAAGAATCGCAAAAGTGTTAAATGCTTCCATCTTCTGGTGGTGAGCAGACATCTGCTGGCTACTGTGAAAACAAATGCTGGTAAAAAAGAAACTGAATCTGGAAAAAATTGGACACCATTTAGGATCCAGCTGCGTTAGACATATCTATGAGAAAAGGGCAACAACACCAAAAAGGAACAAAACAATAAATACATCTTCTTGGAAGAACCACAACGTTTTTGAAGCTTGACATACTTTCTCCAAAGCCAGCCAGTTGCAGTCAGCCTGTCCAGCTTCAGAGAAAGAAAGCTTAGCCAGAAGTCTCCATAGATACATTTTGGATTTAGAGCCATGGACTCAAACCACAAAGGAGGAAGTGGGGTTAACGGGGGGGGAAAATTGATTTGGTCAACATGTATATTAACTGAAGATAAATGAGGTTAATCTTCATCCATTTAAACACACTGACCTACTTAACTAAACAGAATACAAATAGTCCTCTACTTACAAAAGTTAGCTTAGTCGCAGTTCAAAGTTACAACACCACTGAAAAAAAGTGACTTCAGATTATTTTTCACACCTACGATCGTTGCAATCACGTGATTTACCTTTGGATGCTTGATAATTGACTCCCATTTATGACGTTTGCGCTGTCCTGAGGTCATGTGATCCCCTTTTGCAACCTTCTGATAAGCAAAGGCAGTGGGGAAACCAGATTCACTTAACAATCATGTTACTAATTTAACAGCTGCAATGATTCACTTAACAAATGTGGCAAGAAAAGTTGTAAAATGGAGCAAAACTCACTTAACAAATTTCTCACTTAGCAACCCAAATTTTAGACTCAAATGTGGTCATAAATTGAGAACTACCTGTATTAGCATGGTCTTCTCAGAAGTGTCCCGTCCCCCCACTAACTTTTAGATCACACTTGGTTTGGTAGGCCCCAGCATTGTGCTTTTGGTACTCCTTAAAACATAAACATACCTCTTTAACTCCTTAAACATACCTATTTAAGATATCTGCTTCCATAATCTTCTTTTTAATGTAATGCATTAAAACTATTCAATTCTGATATTTTTTTTAAAAAAGAAAAAAATGTTGAACATTTTAATAATGATCGCAAAGAATGACTAAACTCAGAAATAAAATGAAAAAGAGAATAGAAAGTGCAAAGGAACAAAGAAAAAAGAGGAAGAAATAAGAAAAAAAAATATTTAAAGTTACTACAATCTTCATCACAATAAGTACAAACTTACTAATGCTTTCTTCCCCCTCACCCTCCATAAGGTTAATGTCTTTCATCAATGGTAACATTCAGAACCATTTTTGTTTCCTTCAAAGTTTGCTAGAAGGTGCTTTGTCTATTGTTTATAAAAGTTGTCTATAAAAGTTTATCCTTGTATAATATATAAAGCTGTGTCAGATCCAATAGAAGCACATCTGACCCTCACTTATATCTATATTGCCTTAAGTTCTTGATACATTGAAGACTGTAGGAAGAATGTTGTTTATACAATGAGGAACAAGACTGCTGCTGTAAAAAAAAATAATGTCATGGGAGAAATCTCTGTTATGATTGAGAAAGTAGGAACTTTCTGTTAGTGTAACTTAAATGGGGACATCCTGGGTCAGGCTTTGAATTTGCTGCATCTAGACTACCCCTTTTTCTTAGCAATTGCAATAGCACTTAGACTTATATACCACTTCATAGTGCTTTACAGCCCTCTCTCAGTGGTTTTACAGAGTCAGCATATTGCCCCCAACAATTTGTCTCCTCATTTTACTGACCTAGGAAGGATGGAAGGCTGAGTCAACCTTGAGCCAGTGAGACCCGAACTGCCAAACTGCTGGCAGCTGATGATCAGAAGAAGTAGCCTGCAGTACTGCATTCTAACCATGGCAGCTCTTAAGGACCACCTGTAGATCCCAGGGCACATGTTCATGTCACCAGATTTTCATTGCAAAGCAATTTAAACTAACCTTCAATTATTTTCAGTCCTGTCAACCTTGAAATATGAGATCACTTTGAACCGACTGCACTCTCTCCAACTGACCAATTGAACAATGGAAAAAAGAAAACAAATAAGTAATCCAATCAATGCCATAAACCTTGAAAAACTTTGGGTCCTGAAGAAATAAAAATAAAAATGTAATAAAGATAACAAAAATTGGCAGAGCTCTCCCATCACTACAGTGTATTGTTTTGATTAGAAAGTATTCAAGGGGCATTTATTTTAAAGCAGAAAACATCTAAGCTACCTTGCTATCTTTATTGTTCTACATATAAAATCATGATGTGGAGTATTAGATGACTTAATTAGCTGTTTGGACAGTAAGTGCTCTTCCCAATAATTCTTACTGTGCATTGCTGTACAGTAATGGCAGACAAACTCCAGGAAAGTATTTTTAAATGCAGCCAGGTTTCACCTGGTTGGTTTTGACTATCTGCAGAATTTTATAACTCTTCCTATATGTGTAGTAGTCCCACGGTTTTATCACTTTCCCCTTGTTTTGGGCCCAAAATTGAAACCCATTACATCAAGCTGCTTGTTTCTTTTCTTAAACTTTTTTTTCAGCAGCTACTAAGAAACTAATTGGCCCAGGAAGTAGGGAAAGGCAAGAGTCTCCACCAATGGTATGGACCACTCGCAAGGTTCAGTATTAAAACAGCAACAATAACAGCAGCAGGAATAAATTTTTGTTTTATTGTCATACATTAGTAAAAAGAATCCTTTCAATCAAGGTTGACTCAAGATGACTTCATATACTTGTGATTTTCTTGGTAACAATACAAGCATGGTTTCCATTATTTCTTTTAAGTATAGCTTACTGTGCTTAATTCTTTACTTTTCAAGAGCTAAGGCAATATCACTTGAAGAACTCCTACCAAGACAGGTGTTGTTGCCCAAAGTCAAGCCTAGACATTCAAAGAAAATCCTTGCGTAAAAACATGTGTGCATGTAAACAAATAGTGTTATATCTGTTTCCCAAGAGACTTTTAACTTGATCCTGGCAAATTCTCACTGCTTCCTGACTGATGTATAGAGTAAGCAACTTGTTTTATTATTAAAGCTGTCTCTCTTTAAAATGAGTAGAGTGCTACTGAAATTGCTAAAGAAGGCAGAGCAAAGTCACAACTGTATATGTGGGAAGATGATGGGTTCATTTCTGCCAGTATGAGATGCTACTAAGTAGCTTTGTACATATAAGTCTCAGGTATAAACATTCTACCTTCAAGAAGCTTGTAACTAAAGTTCCGTATATGAAGAAATGAAGGATATGAAGGAAATGTAAACTGCATGCACATTATAGGTAGTCCTCAACTTACAACCCCAATTGAGCCCAGAATTTCTGCTAAGTGAGACATTTGTTAAGTGAATTTTGTTCCATTTTACAAATTTTCTTGCTACAGTTGCAGCTGTTAAATTAATAACACAGTTAAGTGAATCTAGCTTCTCCATTGACTTTGCTTGTCATAAGGTCACAAAAGGTGATGATCACATAACCCTGGGACATTTCAACCATCATAAATACAAGTCAGTTGACAAGTGTCTGAATTTTGATCAGGTGAACATGGGGATGCTGCAACAGTCGTAAGTGTCAAAAACGGTCATAGGTCACTTATTTCAGTGCCGTTGTAACTTTGAATGGTTACTAAATGAACTGTTGTAAGTTGAGGACTACCTGTATTTGAATCAGTATAATTTATATTTGCCAAATTACTATGCAAACCAAAGTACAATGTTCCTTCACTTTTTTACATTGCACTAAATTTTGTGATTTGAAAAAGAAGAGTGTCATATAAAGAATATATAACCATTGAAAAAGAATACAAATATCTATTCAGATCTTTAAAGCAAAATATAAACTTACAGTTGTGCAAATCAAATGTGATAGGAAGCAAAATGAGCTGATTTAGAAAGGTTTTCCTTATGAGCTTTTCTGGGGAGTTGGGGTCTTATCTTACTTATCCTACTTCCAGTCTGAAGTTGGTATGAAGGTATTTAATGACTTTTGTCATACATTTCCTAATAGGCTCAAATATCAAAGGAGAAGCAAAGAAAATTCATGGCTGGTGACCTCCATTTGTCATGAGAAAGTTTTGTGCTGCCAGGGAAAGAGTTTATTTTGAAAAGGGAAAATAAGAGAAAGAAAGTAATAGTTGATTAATTTCAAACTAACGCCATGTATACTAGCCATTAAAGCAATGAAGGGAAAGAAAAAAAATGAAACGAGGTGAGCAACATGCGAAAAGTGTGGTGTTCTAAGGATAGCAGAATGAAAGAGCCTGAAAAAATAGAATTAAATATCAAAGAAACTAAATTGCTTGATGTGTGTTGGGAGTGAACAAGTCTTTGAGCTGTGGTTTTATTATTATTTTTTCCTTGACCCTGGAGAATGTGTAAATAAAATCAATTAAAGGTCCTGAAAAAGAATTACTTTAAAACCCTGTAAAGCAGAAAACCAAGGTGAAGAGGTGGATGAAAAAAACAAATAAAAATAGACTTGTCTAAGTCAACTGGTCCTGACATGCACCATTATTGACAGATCTAACTGCACTTCCATTAAGAACATAATCTCCACAGTCAAAGATATTTGCTTCATTCAAGTTAGAGGCACAAGTATTTCATTCCCTTGTTTAAAGTCTATGTTAAATATTTATGGAATTGTATTTTATAATTTATTTTATACAATCCCATATCAAGACGATAATCATACACAGTGGGTCTCCAACTGAAAGAAGGGCTAAGAGCCATACTTAGTAATGTATCAAGTGTGACTCTCCCACGTACATATATCTTCTAAAGAACATGGTATAAAATCAGACAAGCAAAAAATGCCTGATCTCTGAGCTTGTTAAGAGTGTATAATTATCTGTCACATTTATTTTACCTACATTCCTATTCTGGAGCCAATCATTACATTGGAAAAGGCAATCTAAAGCCAATAAATAAATCTGCAAGGAAATTAGGAGTTTAGTCTTCATAGCTCCATAGGAAAGCTGATGTTGCTCAGAAAAAGAAATGGTGGTAGAATTTAACATATTTGTAGCTGTTTTAAATAATTCAATTGTTTTGACATAATGAAATAAAATAAAAATAAATTAGTCAAGGAAAAGGGTCTCCCTTTCCTGAAAGTCTTGGATGATAATGTAGACACTTGACACAAGTATCTATACACAAATATCTTAAAAGTCCTTCCCTGTGGAATGAAACAAATTGGACAACTAAGAGGGTCGTAACTATAAAAGAGTGGATTTAATCCATTTAACAGTAGCTTGAGATATTAGTTTGTGCCTTAACCAGTCAGTGTGATAGTCACAGTGAGCAAGTTGATGCCACAGTGTATTTGTAATTGGATAATACTTGATAATATTCTCAGGATCCAGGGAGGGTGCACTGCTCCCTTAATTCCAGGGGCATCACTCCATCACATACATAACAAATCTTGTTACAACAAGGTTGAGGACTACAACAACAGAGAATATTAGGAGGAGGGTAAGAGTGAAGAAAAAAGAAAAATGCTGTCCTATCCCTAGCACTGGGATAGGTGAAGTCAAAACTGGAAAAGAATACAATTGTTCCACAAGATACAAGAGGTCCCTTAACAAATGTTTAAAGTTTAAAACAGATGTCCCCAACTTACGTATGACAATTATGCCACAGATATGTTGGTTGCGGCAACCCTGCAGCCATTCATCCACTCTGCAGGGACACTGCAGCCTAACCCTTACTTCATGTTGGGGGAGGAGAGTAGACCACCTGAACACAGCTGCCATTTTGTCTTCTGCTTGTGGGTGGGGACAAAATAGCAAATGTCAGACAATGTGCTTCATTTTGCTGCCTTAACAAGAATTGCACATTGCTGCAGAAGCTGCTGAATGTTATGGAAAGCTTCTGCAGAATTCTGTAATCCGTGCTAAAGTGGTGAAGTGGATTGCTTTATTGTGTGATCACATGGTTTGATTCTGGAAGCAACAGCGATACCAAAATGCAATTTGGCTTCTGGAAACCTGGTAGCTACTTCTAGACACACAACAAAGCAATCTATTTCAGCCCTCTGGAAGGCTTCAGAGCTCTTCAAAAGGTAAGTGAGGAGGCGGCTATTTGGCCTGTGGCGGGAATCAGGTCTAAGGCTTGGGCAGACCCAGTGAGAGTGGGAAAAGCCTTGGGGACCCAAGGGGCAGGAAGCAGAGCATAGAGCATCTGGTAGGATGAGATGAGCCAAGGCCTCCCCCACCTTTGAAGCATCCCATGCTTCACTTAACAATGTACATGCTTGTTTAATGATTCATTGGGGAGAGCAGGCATGGGTTTCATTAGTTGAGATGCTTCATTTAATGACTGTGCAACATGCGACTGTAATGAACAGGTTCCATTATAGTTGTATTTAAAGGGATACCTGTGTGAGTTGTATCAAGGCAGTTTAAGTATGGTGCCAGGTTTTGCTGTTTGTTTTTGCTGTTTTGTAACTTTTAATTTTCTTTGTGTTATTATTTTTGTATTATGTTTGGGAGCTGCCCAGAATATTGATTTTAGGAAGGGTGGCCATACAGGTATAATCAATCAATCAATCAATCCATCAATCATGTAGGAAGCACAACTGTGTACAGAAAAACCTAATTGGCCTCAAGGTAGGTATTATACAGTTTGTCTCCTAGACACCTGAAATGCTTCATTGTCCAGAGCTATGAAAAAAACTAAGGTAACATTTGTGTTCCATATTCCTGAGAGGAGCCAAAAAGGTGATCATTTTGTTTTCCTTACCATTATCCATGCTTAGCCTTTGACTAATAATAAGGGAAAGCCAGCTGTTTGGAAACGAGAACATATAGAGGTCATATTTGTGTAGAACTATCACTCTCAGAACTCAATTGTTTGTTTAGGATCTTGGCTGGCTCACTAATTTCAAGCTTCTTTTAAAATGCATGTCTTTAATGCAGTTCTGCCATTAAAATACAGCAGCCAGGTGAAAACAAATAACATCCAGGAAATCCTCCAGGTTATCATGAGAATTGGTAATGAGACTTGCAAACTTTCCACTATCTCCTCTTCAAAGTCAGGCAACAACACGTCCATTTGAACATTGCCATTCTCCTATATTTTAAAATGCCTGAAAATTTTAATTCATTGAGTATTATATTTTAAAGCAGTTCAGTAATTATATCTAATCAGTCCAATATAACCCATTATCCCAATATGGCAAGTGCAATTAAAATCAAAACTATTTGTAAAAATGCCAGGGAGGAAAAAAAAATGTTTTAGAATGGTGCCAAAATGTAATTGATAATGCATTTTTGAATATATTTTCACATTATAAACATTTTTAAAAAATCCATTGCAATTTATTCATCCTAAAATAGTATACATTATAGCCCCACTGTCTCTTCAAGCGGTATGTGTGTCTGTGTGTGAAAGAGAGGGGAGGGAGGGGGAGAGATTGCTAAAACCTGAATAACTCAGAGAATGGAAAAACTCCAGAAGATAACAAAGTTCTTATCTTCTTATTTTTAGAGGAAGTGCAAATTAGGTCAGTTCATATCAAAATTGCTTAAGCCTCCCTATCTGGTGCTAAAATAATAAGATTTCAGTTTTGGTGATATCAGAATGTGGAAGAGGAAACTCCCTACGCAAGTCACACACATAGTTCTATTTGATTTTTCTAGAATGATTGAAGCACCACGAACTGCTTCATGAACAGATTTTCCTGGAACAGGAGTGCATTATATACTGCCTGAATGTATACATAAGAGAAAGAAATAATGAAGTATTGAATCTGCCCCTGCCATTAATTTTGACAGAACATGTTCCAGATTTCTTCTCTAAAACATTGCCATTAGGTAAAGGTATGCTCCCTATGTTATTGTTCCTGCTCCTTAAAACAGCTAACTCCCCAAAATTGAAATGACTTCAACCCTGCTAGTTTTTCTTAAGGAAAGAGCCAACATTCGATCTAGACATTGGGTCAGGCTAGTAATGGTCAGCATGGAATTAATGTGAAGCGGCCTTGCTTTGTCATGTTGCTAACTTTTTTAAAAATTTTGTTGTATCGTTATAATTCTATGTTAGCTGTTGAGAATCAGTGGTGAGTTAGATAGCCATCTAAATTCATGAAATGAAATGGAATGTAGTGGAAAGCATAACAGAAAGTGGGAGCGTTTTTGGCGTGCATCTTTGGACAAGCAGTAGAGCAATCAGGACTGGACTAGCATCCAGAGTCCAGCAGCGTACAAGGACTCAAAATGCCCATCTAGAGTGCAGGATCTGATGGACAATGATAAAAAGCTGTTAGCACTTGACCTTCACCGGAGAACATATTTGTGTGTTACATATATACACATCACAAACACTTTGGGGGATAAGTAACATCACACAAAGTTGAGAAAAGATGTAAGACATGGTAATTTAATGACACTATGAGATATTGTAAGAAAAAGAGAGGCAAATGTAACACAATTTAGTGTACAGCAATGCCATTCACTACATCTTCCTATAGATTTCAATCCTGACAACCCATCCTTGGTCACTCAGTCAACTTACCTTTTCTAATTCCCATTCATTCTTAATTCTACTTCTGCTTTTACTTACACACATCTTAAGTAATCTTTCACAACCCCACTACAATAAATGTTTCTTCTGACATATCCAAGTCTTCCATATGACAAAAGACCACAGAAGCATATTCTTATATGGAGCCATTTTTGTTATTTTCAACCAACTCTTGTTCCTAATTTCTACTACCTTTATGCCAGCATTTACACAACTTAAAATTTAACATTGATTTTTCCAGCTTTCATAAACATTCCATAGACATTTCTACATGCAGCAGTTTTTCATCATTTATATATAACTGGTAATCATCCACTCATTTTTTCCCTTTCAAACACAACTACTTTGGTCTATGATACATTAATTTTCAAATCCTGAGTTCTCACTTCAAAAATTACTATGGATAATTTCTAGTTTAGTTTGTACCTAGCATACTGCCAGTCAATTCGTATATCCAGATCAGAGCAAGCACACACAGCACTTTCTTTGGCTAGGAGAAAAAAGATTGTACCTTCAGATTTGTATATCAGCAAACATAAAAAAGTATAAATGGCAAAAAGAGGACAAGAGAGGCAGAGACAGGGAGACATAAATACTAGGTAAAAATTATACTATTTATGTATATATATTTCTCTAAAGGGCATAAAACCTTCCATACTTACTGGAAACAATCTAGTGGGTAATTAGCATGGATACTCCCAAAGGGAATGGCCTTTCATTATTCCAATATTAGCCCTTTTATGTAAATAACGGCAGCAGAATAGAGATGGAAAATAGGACATTAGGTAATTGTCCTTTATTCTGCCCCATTAAAGAAACAATTTGATGGACAAGGATAATATATCAACACTCACTGTATTCATTGCAAATCATTCAGATTCTCTATTAATATAAGACATATCTTCATTAAAAAGGTACACACACACACAACATCCACACACACATATATCACCAGTAAATCCTCTTCTAACATCATTACAAATCATTCTTTTCACTTTTGTCTGTCTAAATGTGTGAACTATCTAAACACTGGTGAACTATCCACTTGGCACTATATTTATTTTCACACATGATTTACTTCCATGATTTATTTCTATCATAAGCTGAAGTTATTGCATTCAGCAACCACATGTAATCTCATTGTTCATGTGAAACATTTCATAATTCAGGTTACGCAGCTTTTCATACACGTTGTCTAAACAAAAACATACAATTAACTTCCTTTCTCGTGTTCATACATTTTCCATTGTTCTGAAGAGCAACAACTTGATCTGTACACCCCAAATTTGAGATGAAATTATCATTTCAATAAGAATTTGCCCAAACATTATCTGATGTCTGTGTAGTTATTACATTTTCTCTTTCCTTTTTTCCTTTTCATAGGAAATAATGCTATTTTTTTCATTGTCAACCACAGTTGCTGTACTCATAGCCAGGTTAAAGAAGTTACATAGCTGTTCCTTCAGCAAACCATAACCATTTCACCAATTATATTATCTACAACTATAGCTTTACAGTTTTCAACATTCTTACAGCATTTAGGACTTCCTTTTTAATTTAACACTGACAGCATTAGTCGTTACTATTTAAATATCATGATTTCACAGATATTTGGCATTCTGTCACTAATTTTCTGTCGAATATTTTTATCATTTTTATTTCTAATTCTGTCCTCTCTTGAAAATCCCTTCTTTAGCCCTTTTTACCCAGTTTCTTTAACACACACACACACACACACAATCTCTGCCTCTCTGCCTCTCTGCCTCTCTGCCTCTCTGTCTGTCTGTCTCTATATATAATTTAGTTTGTATAAGAATTTTATAAACTCTTATACAAACTAAACTTAAAGAAAGAAAGGAAAATAGAAAGAAAGAGCACAAGAATAAAAATGAAAAAAGACATGAAAAAGAAAAGTAAGACATGGAAAAAAATATATTAAAAAGTGACTTTTAATCTCCATCACAAGTATACTATAAATAAATTTAGTAACTCTTTTTTCTCTAAAATTAGAAACATTAATTTGTTCATACCACAACCTATCATTTTTCTATAAACAAATCTGTTATATATTGTCTTTTCAGTCTGGTACCAGCAGAAATCCAAAAAAGGATAGCCAATTGTAACTACATATCTCATTTTAACCTTGATCAAATAAGCCGACTTTGTGTTGTTGTTTTTTACTTCTAACAACTAAACCTTTAATTCGTTCAAATATTATACTATGTTTTTATTTCTTACATTTCTTTTTTCTCCCATCCCACAGAGTTATTCATGACTATAATGTCTCTTTTGCAAATCCAGAATAAAAATATTCAGTTTACTTTCCTTGTTTGTCATTTATATTTTCCTTCAAATTTTAAAACCATAGTTAGTTTATTTTGTAGATCAAGCGAAATATCCTTTTTTAAGTCATTCTTTTGGCCTGCCTGTTGTAAATGCTCTTTTGATACCATCCCTATCTGGTCAAATAAAATTTGTCCTCCATCTAACATTTCTTCAGTAGCATATTTTGAACATAGTCTATCTGTAGAAGCAGATATCATTACTGACATTGTTGATATCATGGCTCTTATTTTCTGATTCCATTCTACATGAATCTTTGTCAGTATTTTTATTGTCATAAGCAACTTTCAGGCCTGCATATCTTTCTTTACCTATTTTTTTTCTCCAATACCCAGTTTTTGAAATCATGAACTATATCTATGTTGTATGTAGCAAAAACCAAAATAGGATCTATTTCCCATGAGAAGCAGTTTATATTTTGTAAATAATTCCAAAATCTTATTGTAAAATTTTAATATTCCAATTTTATTAGGAGGCCCCTGTGTCTACTTATAAGTTTCTAAGATCAAAATCTTATATAGCTTTTTGCTCTTTGTTTTAGATTCTTTACATTCTTAAACTTATAAAAGATTAAATCTTGTATCCCTCAAAATTTTCAAACTTGTCATTCTGAAGGACTCTTAATAGCTTAAAAGTAGTTAACTAGCAATTTCTGAAAGTGATTAGAAAGTGAGACTTGCAAATTTAGTGTCCTTTGTAATACTTTTCATAGTTGCAGATGAAATGGTTAATCCATCTTCTCCTGGTAGATAAAACCCACAGAAAACCACTATCCTGCAGTCTCCTTGTGGGGAAGATTATCTGGAGCACCTGTGGGAGATCCTCTTCTTATATACCCTTAGTTGCTTGGTCTTTGTTTCAGTAGTCAGTTTTGCTTTCATATAGTCATCTACAATTCCTCATACCTTCCTTGGAAGCTCAAAGCAAATCTTTATATCCTTCAAAATCATTCTGCCTGATTAACTTTCACAAATTATACCTTCCTCAAATGTATAATTTACTATTTTTTCACTATAAAATGATGTAATATCCTTTTCTCACTCTATTTTTTTTGTTGCAGCCATTCATCTTATATCTGAATTTCCCACCAACAACCTTTTTATATGTTGCATTAGTATAAACCCACATAGTTCCAAGGCACTCTTAAAGTAATTATTTTCGTTCAATAGCAAGCAGATTTGTCATTCATTTTCCTTATGTCTACTTTCCATTTATTTTGTTGGATCATAATCTACTTTTCCCCTCTTTGTAGGATTCATATTTTTTCTTGTTGCAATTTCAAGTTTCACTCACACTGTTTCACTAGTTCCCTTTTGTCTTTTATCATAAACAATCAGATCAATCGTGATTTTAGTTTTCATTTTCTTGCCCCATCTATTTATCTATCTGTCATTATATATTGACTTAGACAAGGTATTTGAAACAAATAGCTCGTATGCGAGACAGATCCCTACCATTTTTATTCATTTATTTGTCCAAAGAGCACAAATATTTTATGCACTTTTATTTTTATTTATGACAACTAATATTTTCCTCTAAGCTTCATCCACTCAGAATGTTGCAGAATGTTTACCATTGTTTCTTATTTACCACTAGAGTAATAACATACAACATATAGATTCCTATTTTCATATGTAGCCATAGCAACATAGGTAGCACCAGTACATATTTTATAATATTTAACTTTTATTCATAAACTTTCATTTCTTTATCAATTTCACTTCAAAGATTATTATGTACATATCTAATTATATGCTTATACCTGAAGAGAAGTCACTTGCAGGTGAATGCTTGGTTCTTCCTCTAGATTTGTGCCAAACCCATTGTTCATATGGCATCATTTTTCTTTTGGGAACTGAGTTGATTTATTTCTCTTCACAGTTATAGGAAACTACAACAAAGCCATTTGTGAGCACACTATTATTTCATGTAGTTTCCAGAAAGCTCCCATTGTGGGTCTTTCAGCTGTTATAAGTGGTTCATTTTTTCATTTGAGGGAATTCTTGTCTTCCACCGCTTGGTTCTAAGCTTAAGTTATGTTACACATACAGCCATAATGACATTTTTTTTCTTTCTTCCCTGGAAGAAACTCTGGCAATTGTTCCAAGAGCTTGTCACTTCATTCATGCATTGCTTGTAACTAATCTTCCTTCACTCCTTCCTCCTTCATTAATCTAGTCACTGCAGCAATGTGCAATCCTGATCACAGCTATTGAGAAAAGCACCTGGCTGGTAAATTGCTGGTAAACTATCATACAACCTTTACAAATCATAAAAGCTTTTTGATGCAATAGTGTACTGGCCCTATATGAGTGGGAACGTTTGGCATGTTTTCAGTGGATTTCTTTCCAGTATTCACAATCCACCTTTCTTGCAACACTTTTTATAGCAACTTCTTTGATTATTTTTGCAACCTTCAGGAAAAGCTATGATATAGAAATGTAGAAAACAGGTTTTGAATTTGGGGCTAGGGAAACAGAAAATTCACACATAACTCATTGAAATGACATCTTAACAATCAGGGAAAATATCTTGGATCTAAAACATTCTTTCTTTCCTTTCCTTTCTTCCTTCCTTCATCCCTCCCTCCCTTTCTTCTCAATTTTGTTTCTATTCTCTTTGTGCATTTATTCTATTAAAAACCACACTTACAAATGAAAAATGTACCCTTCTTATTGTCAGTCTGCCAAGGCACATACATTTGATTATTTTCATCTTCTTATCCTTTTTAAGCTAATAACTTTTTTTTTGCTCTCCATTGAATTCCAAGTGCTGTTCAATATCTTGTTGTAAAAAGCCAGAAAGGAACATTCCAGTTGTTATCTTGCCAGAAATGCCATCAATGTTTCATAAATTTACAGTTTAATATTTTAACATTCATTCATGTCTTTTTCAGCTGTCACAATGCAGTGGTATATATTTACCATCCAGTTCTTACCTATTATACAAGTTGCATTAATTCTGTCCATCAATACATCCATCCATCCATTCATAAATACATATCTATTATGTTACAGTACAGAAAGTCCTTGTATAGTAATGACTTGTTTAGTGACCAGTCTCAGTTATGGTCATGATGAAAAAAGCAACTTTATGATCAATCCTTGCATATAGGATCTTCTTGGGTCTGCAAAGCAAAGGAAAGCTGAATTAAGATCATAAGATTAGATGCTCAGTTTTACTTAGTGGTCCCTTCACTTGACAATTGATTTGTAGCTCCAATTGTAATCATGACTACCTATATGATAAATAGGATTTCATTTTCTTGCTTGCATAAACTTTCTAGTTTCTCTTATGTTGCCCTGTACCATCTTTCATTCACTTTGCTTTTTAAATATATAACATAATATTATTGTCATTATTAGTCACAGAGTTCCGATTCTTTTCCAGACCACAAATACTAACAGATGGTGAGTGGCACCTGGTTTCTCGAGGAATGGCAACAAGCATCTCTTATGACTTGCCCAAGAGCAGTCACTGCTGAAATGTTATGCCTAGCCAAGTATTAATGCTAAGCATGCTTGGCTATTTTACATGTTCCAAGGGCTGCCGGGTGCTTCCTTCCATAATCGGTCTGAGCACTGCTGCTTCCCCTAATCTACTGCATTTAATTGACCAGTAGAGCCAGACATATGGAGGATCACATCACAAACCAAAATCAGCAGTTGTCAGAAGAAATTAACTCAAACAGGAAACAGCAAAACACTGGCTTTCTCTCCTTCTCATGTGCTGATGAAAGCAATGACTATTAATATCCCCAGCTGTGCAGCAGGCAGATGCCAAGATGCTGAGATACAAACCCTTTGCCCATCTTCTCATCTGCCTTATGCCTCAAAAGCTTATGAGTATCTGACTGACGAAACTGATCTCAAGAGTGGGTTCACCAGAAATCACTCTGGCTATATTAGTTCTTGTGTTAAATGCATGGACACCCTCTGACTTTGGAGAATGGATATTTCCTTATGAATTTCTGGATTAAACTGGAGAAAGAAAAGGGCAATTATGTCTGCTCAACAGCTGTCAATTCCTATATTCATTATGATCCCATTATCTATGAGCCCTGATGGGATCGTGGTTAAAATGCAGTATTGCAGGCAAACTCTGCCCACAGCCTGGAGTTCGATCCTGACGGGGCTCAAGCTTGATTCAGCCTTCCATCCTTCTGAAGTTGGTAACACAAGGACCTAGATTGTTGGGGACAATATGCAAATAATGCTTACATTGTAAACAATCCAGAGAATGCTGTAATGTGCCATGGGGTAATCCCAAATGCAATTTCTATTGCTACCCTTTTTCCAAGCCACTAATATACTGGATGTTCTGGAATTCTTTGGTATGTTGCTCGCCATAAAAGTAAGAGAAAAAGAACATGACTGCAGAAGATCAGGGCAAGTAATTCAGGATCTCTGCTGGCATTTAATGGGGAATATTATAAGATCTGGTCACATTAATCTGAAAACGTGTCCTGTTTGTTTCTTTTTAACAATTTGTATTTGAAATGAAGGCAGATAATTTGATTCCAAAATAAACATTGTTTTGCTAAAATTCACACAAACAAAATTTATGTCCATACAATATGCTACATCCTGTATCCATGCTAGGGAAACACAATTTTTGTTTTTGCATTGTGGATTATGTCAAACAAAAACATGGCTTACTTCATACAACATGCTAGGATAATATAATTATTATTGGACAATAACTGGAGACAATGTATTTTGGCCATTCCATATGAGCAATGAGTAAGCAATTCTCTGAGGATGTTCTGGGTAGTGGGAAAATCATGTCAAGAGAATGACATCAGGAATCTGGAAATTTGAGTCCTGAAATATGATTTTATTTCTTACGACAGGTTGCAACAGAGGTGATTACTACTTAAACAGATTGACAAATATATTACCCTACTGGGACTCTCTTTAGTACAGTTGTATTATAGTGAAATTGATCGAAGTTCAATGACCACCATTTCTATCTTTAGCAAAACACAAGCCTCCCAGGATATTCCATAGTAAGACTGCGGTGGGAAGACTGAGACATTGGCTTCTTTATGACCTTGTGAATATTCCAGAAAAAGGATCTCAGGTCATACTGCATTCTGCAAATAGTAAGAGCTGGAACATTGTATCAATGCATACTCTAATGAATATAAGGACAGGTAGTCCTCAATTTATAACTAAAATTGAGCCCTATATTTATGTTGCTCAGTGAGAAAGCTGTTAAGTGAGAGTTGCCCCATGTTATGACTGTTCTTGCCAGAGTTGCTAAGTGAATCACTGCAGATGTATAGTTAGTAACACAGTTGTTAAGTTAATCTGGTTTCCTCATTGACTTTTGCAAAAGATGATCACATGACCCCACTGCACTGCAGCTGTCATAACTATGAGTTGGTTGTCAATCATCTGTATTTTGATCACATGACCGTGGGCAAGCTGCAATGGACTGATTTGAGAATCAGTCATAAGTCACTTTTTTCACTGCCATTATAACTTTCAATGGTTGCTAAATGAACTGCTGTATGTTGAGGACTACCTATAATCATATCCAAGCATTGAAAAAGCCACATTGTCCTAGGGAGAAGTATGTGTTGTTGTGTGAAAATTAGCTGTTAGTAAGATCACATTGTGAATACTAAGAAAAAAAATAACAGTGGGACAGTGCACAAATTGAGATTAATTATTTATTTAGTGTATGATGAGAACATGACTGAAAAAGCAGCAAACATATATACACAGTCTATGTAATTATAAGTAATACTTCTATGAGGGTATAGCAGTGGCCTCATAACTGGATGTCCAATTCAGCATCAATTGAGAGAAAGCCTTCCATAGGAATGCCGCAGTATATTGGAATAAAAGAAATAAATCATAATCTTTATTATCATCATCGCTGCTGCTCAAATATGGCTCCTGGTGGATTAAGTCCTGGGATAAGCATTTGTGAAATTCAGCAACTTGTTCCCATCACAACGTTTACTTTTCTTATGCTAAAATGCCTCAAATTTGCTTATAAAACTGTTGCTAATTGTTAATTGTGCCATGAAATATGAATCTTTTAGTAAAAGGAAATGCTTAATAGTAAAAATAGAGCCCTGAGGAATTTATGTATATGTTTTTTTCTGAAAACAGATTCTTTTCTTTCTATTAATTCAATATTAAGCAATGTTTTCTAAATGGAATTAATGTCCCAGCCTGTTGCACATGTGACTTTGCAAAACCTTAACTGTTTCATGAGACCTGACATTTAAGAACCTTTCTTATCTATACGGCACATTTAATTTTGACAGCATTGGTATTAGCCAAGGGTATGTGGAAATTGTACACTTAAATTTAAAAAAAAAACAATAAAAGGAGAAAAGGTGGTTTTGTAAATTGCTTAAATTTGCACTTAAGCATGCCAGCATGCTACTTAATGCTGGTTAAGATTCAAAATTTTCAGATTTTGCATTAGAGATGAGCATGAGGGAAATTTAATATCAACAAGCTTCTGACTCAGATTCCAATTCCGTGTGTGTATGTGTGTGTGTACACATTCATGTATATGCAATATATTCATAATTAGTATTAGCAGCTTCATTTTAAGGAGAAGGTTAAGGTATGGAGTTGTGAATCCTGAAATCCAACCTTTGTATTAAATGTTACCATTTTGGCTCTGTGGCCTACTAGCCTAGAGGCACCCATTGATTTATTGAATATCATCTCTAATGGATGGCTTCATGATCTAAACAGCTTGTTTATTTTGTATGGATTTTAAATTTTCCTTCATTTGAAACAGATAAGGTATTAAGTCACACTCACACAATAAGTCAAATCTAGTAATTGCACAACAACCCAATAAGGCTGATATTATCAAGAAAGTATCACAACATTGGTGTAAGGATAACCTAAAGTAATACAGAATTTAGGGCACAGAACCATGGTTTTGAACTGTGTGCTAAGTGCCCCAGGATGCCACAATAAACTCACAAGAGATATTAAAATTGTATGGAATCCATGAATTGAGAACATTTGGGTATTTCTGACACAGAAAATGAAAATCAGCACAAGAACTGTAGCTAGTGGTTACAGAATAGTCCTAGACTTATAATCACAATTGGGCTTAACAATTTCCATTGCTAAGCAATGGAAGTAAGTCATGCCTGATTTAACAACATTTTTGACATAGTTATTAAGGAAAGTGTAGCTGGTAAATGAATCACATGACTATTAAGCAAATTTGGCTTTCCCCATTGACACTGCATGTCAGAAGCTGGTTGGGCAACTGGTGCTTATATAATCACAGAACACTGCAATTGTCATAAATACATGACAGTTGCTAAATGCTCAAATTTTGCTCTGTGACCATGTATAAGCTATGATAGTTCTAAGTGTAAGTCACTTTTTTCAGTTAGTCACTAAACAAATGGTTGTAAGTCAAGGACCTGTATAGCAAAAGAGTTACATATATCATCAGTCTTCCGCTAAGTTAGGGTCATGCATAAATCAAATTAAGGTTAGAGCCTAAACGATCAATTTAACTAGGTACAAGTGACCAACATTGTCAATTCACAGTTCTAACCAGATTTTACTACCGTAAATGTAAGTAGGCACTTCTACCTCTATCTCTCCCTGTGGTCAAATTATGCTTAGATAAAAATAAATAAATTGAAACAGCCTTCTTACAGTGTTCCTATAGAGAAGGACATTAAACAAAACTGAAAGAGACTTTCACACTGATAAATATGATCTTGATAAACAAGAAATATTTAATGAATGGAATTCATTGCTACAGCCAAGCAATGACACTGTAAATTTAGTGAAATTGCAAGTGTGATTTTAAATTCTAGAAGCTTACAAAAGTATATCAAGTGAAATTCAAATCTAAATATAATTTTCTATGAAAGTAAATAATCTGCAAACAGTAGGAAATACTTTTATTTATCTATTTTTAATAATTTAAACAGGCTTTTTATATTTCTATACAGTGCATACAAAAAAAAAATCTTTTCCCCGTTTAACTATTTCAGTATTACAGTTCTAAATACAGACTATTTTTTTTACTAAAAGATCTTTAAAGAAAGATATCCTCAAGAAAATGCCTTCTTTGATTTCAAAATATTAAAGTTCTGATCCTAAAGTACACAACCCGTTGAAGGCCACGTGTCACCAAAAATATCTGGTGGGACTATGCTGAATGAAGTAAAGAGAAACAAGCGCCTTTATTCTCTCAAACTAGCATCTCTTCTTCCTCCTCCTCCTCTCCCTTTCTCTTTAACATAATCTCTTTCTTTGTCCTTGTCTCTGGAGTTGAGGCTGATAACTCTTTCTGAAATCTAAACAGCTGGGTTCTAGAAGGATTTTGATATTAGATGAGGGATAGATGCAGTTTGAAAGAGGGTGATATTACCCCTTTAGGTTTAAGCTCACTTTAAAACATCCGACTTCAAAGGCATTTTTTTTCTTTTATCTTCATTAACAGGATGCTTTTACATTTAATATACTGTATTTTTACACCATATCCTCTTTGTTTGTTTTTAAAGTCATGAAGTGATTTACAATAATATACCCTTTGAACATTAAGTTGAATTCAATTGTTATGAGTGATTAAGGATGTTATTGTTTATTCAACATCTCTTCAATTAGATTTATAACCCACATTTCCAAGGCAGTATATATGCATTGCTAATCTTATCAATACAGTAGCAACCTTATGAAGTAGGTAGGACTTAGAGATAATACCTAGACCATAGTAACCCAATGATCTTCCATGGATAAATGTAGATTTGATCCTGGGTCTCCTCAAACAGTATCCATCACTTTAACTGCTGATTCAATGCTGCAGCCTCCCTGATTTTCCCATCTGAAAAGTTCTCCTGTTAAGAGGTATCTCCATAATATCTCCCTTTGGGAATTCTCAGATATCTCTTGATGTCATAGTTAATATAGATATAGGAATGTATTATCCCACAATTGGGTTACAATTATCTTTTCTATAGATGAAAAAACAATTCATTTCATTAGATGAATATGGTCAAAAATTATTGGAGAACACAATTATGTGTTAAGCTGTAGGCATATATTGGAATTAAAGAGTGATTAAAATAATACATTCAAATCTTTGAAAGGTCACCCTATGTCACCTCTAGGAGAGATAAAAAAAATAAAGGAAAAAGTCTTATTCTGGAGATACATGGAACAAATTAATCAATCATTCCACACAAATACCCTACTTGTCTGCTTTATCTTGCTTCTCCTAGATTTTCCTTTACAAAAAAAACTACTGGCCCATATTTACACATGAATGAATACAAATGTGCATTGCACCTAAATCTTTTAGCAAGAGTTAGTATGCTCTGACTGGAGGAGAGGAGGGAGAATGATAGCTGTGTCAGCCATGGAAGCCATAATTCTATAGGCCTCTGCGGCTGCCACATGTAGGGCCTGGGAAACCAGGAGGCAGGATTTTCTCATATGCTTAGGGGGGGAGAATAGGCATAGCAAAATTCTTTTCTGGAGAGTCAAGGACACATCAACTGGCACCTGGAAGAGGAGTGCCAGGAGGAGAGCATAAGTTG
>JANHFL010002846.1:225531-243641 GCA_032468155.1 Oxyrhabdium leporinum | reverse complement strand
CTATTGCTTCATATAAAGGTGTGTATTCTTATTTCTACCTCTATTCAAATTTCTAATCAGGCCATCATTATATTAGAGAAAAAAGAAAAAAAATATAAACATTACTTTCTATCTATCATCTCTTGTTCATTTTAATACTTCAATTCTTATTCATTTTTTGGCTCGTCTCCCATACTTCTCTCTTGAATCTTTCTCTCTATCAACATCTGCATCTTCACCATTCAGACTGAATATTTCTCCCATCTCTATCCTCCTAAGCTGCCAGGTCTCCAGAGTATTCACCCAAACCCCAATCTCCCTTTCAAAAATATCTTCCAGGTAATCCGATTCTGTTTTTAAATCTCTTAAAGTACTTTTTCCTTGATTTATTTCGTCAGTCATTATTGTCTTTATTGTCTTCTCCTTTTCATCTTCTTGCTTTGTTTGCTGGTTTATCCATTCTATCTTTTCTTCTGTTCTTTCTGCTATCTCCTCTCTTTCCTGGACTCTTTGATCTTCATTCATTATCAGTTGTACCATATTTTCTATTTTCCCATATATGCCTTGCATTAGGTTCTTTATCTCTCTGTGATTCTTTTCCATAGTGCCCCTAATACTTTGAAAAATCAACAGCATTTTTCTTGAAATTTCACTCATTTCCCCATGATGGAATATCTTGTCTTAATTTAATAAATCCCGCTCTTACTCAAGTCCAAAAACAATATATTCCAGTCCAATATTACTCCTCAGAAAGTTCAATAAACATAGTTCTTTACATCTCAGGATTATTAATCAATTCCATTTAAGTAGTCCAGACAGCTTCTGCAAGCTGCTTTATTTAAAAGTCTTCCTTATTCTCATAATAGAGTCTCCAGTAATCATAAAGTAACTAGTTATAGAACAGTAAGTGTCACCACAGTCCTCCAGATAAATATTGTTTATTTATATCATCATTTTTTTTTCTAAACTTGTAGGGGTCTGGTATATTCCATTCACCAGTAGATGATGCCCTCAGCTTAGGTTTCAGCATTGTTTCAAGTCTTATAGATTTAATTAATCCAAATTTAGTTCAGTTTATGGAAGCAAAGTCAGCTATTCAAGTAGATAGCCCAACATTTTATAATGTCTTTCCAAAACAACACCTGCCCAATTTAAAAGTCCAATTTTCTATGTTTTAAAAGGTCTTTATCTTTTCTCCCCTTAGTTCCTTTTTTTAGGTCTATGATTTTTCTCTCAATAGTTGTTCACCCTTTGAAAAATAGTTCTGAGAGTCTCTTTTCCTGGATTTTCCTATTTCTTTTTTTCTTTAAAGTTAGGGTCTAAATAAAAAGGAACCTTCTCACGTAGCTCCAATCACTGTTCATCTGCCCCACTCTTGGGCAATTCTTTGTTGCCTCGGCTGTCCCAGCTTCGTGGCAGCTATGATGGCTGCCTCTTCTTGTCGTGGGAGAGGGAAGAAACCCTGAGTCCAGCAGGAGAGTTGCTGCTCTCCGTGTACTGCAGGGCACCCCTCTTTTCTTCACTACACCTACAGGGTGGCATTAGCTTCTTTAAGAGCCCTCCAAGGGAGAACTCGGCGTGGGAGTGCAGAGACCTACTCCTCACATTTGATAGTGCCATAATGTCAGCCAGAAGTCCAGATTTTTTTTTTCCTTGATATTGCTATTTGGTAAGATGTTTGATATGGATGTGTAAATTAGACAATTCTAAATTTTGTCAATTCCATAAAAATTCAAAATCTGAATCAATTCAATGAAAAAAAAATCTAAATGTGCATCTACTTGACTCAGTCTTCTCTAAAATATTATCCTTGCTTTTTTGAAATGCTCACTTAAGAAATTAATTCCAGGATCAATTGAATTTCCTGGGGAGGAGGGGAAATGATGGAATAGTGACACTTTGAAATCAATTCAACTTTGTTATTATGTGTGAAATGGCCAATTCCATGATGACAGAGGGACTAAAATAGAATTGCTGATGTTTTAGTGCTAGAATAACTCAAAGGGGATTCCTTTTCTCATGCAATAGTTCATTATTAAATAAGCTGCATTAGATGACTTGCTATGCTAAAGCTGTCTTTGGAACCAAGTTTGGAAACATCATAAAGTCAGATTCAGATTATACATTTTTATGTATGTTTCTAGATCACAGTTTAGCAATCTGTAATTACCATGAAAGAAAACAAAACTGACATGTATTTGTCAATATAATTTCATTATTTGCTATGGAAAAGTTGGTGAGTGAGAAGTGTTTCCATTCTCTAGTGCTAGTTTTCTTTAACAAATGAAGGGAAATATACATGTCGCAGGATAATGTTGCAGGATCCAGGCTGGGTCAGTCACTGGGGCCAGACATTTAGTCTTCCAAGCTTTCAGTCTCATGCTGGAAGCCATCCTCAGGAAATTTCTCTCTCACCAAAATGTGTGTCTGTAATTCTTAATTTTCTTTAAGCCTTATTACTGTTTATTAACTTTAATTGCCTGAGAATCCACTTCAAGTTTCTCTTTTGACTTCCTTAGCAGACTGCAGTCATTTTATTCTGCTTAAAATCAGCAGTTTCAGTTGGTTATTATTGTTCAAATCAAAAGCCCATTCTTGTTCACAGCAACATCACAATCTATCTGTCAGTCAATAGCCTAGGAACAACTACAAAGAGCAGTTTCTTTCTATAGAATATATGGTTAACCACAAGAGGAATCATAACTTAAATTATAATTGCCTATGATATCTACAATGTAAATTTGTATTTACTAACAAAGCAAGGAACAGCTTCTGTTTTAAAAATAATATTTGTCTCTGTTTTAATTCTGTTGTTAACTGACTGGCACTAAGACAAAATCAGAATGAGGAAGCTGAGTCACATTTGAACACTCTGTTCTTGATTCTTCTGTAGATTTATAATTTTATGTTAAAACTGAACTGATTCATTCAATCATTGGAAGTATGGTACCTATGGGATACCTTTTTTAACTCAGATCTATATATGAGAAGTACCCTAAAGTGTAAATACTGTATGAGAAGTGCCCTAGAGTGCCCTAAAGAGTATCGCAATAGTCCAACCAGGAAGTGACCAGGTCATGAATGTCTGTGAGCAAGGCCTCCTTGTTCAGAAATGGGCATAATTGGTATACAAGATAAATCTGTGCCAAAGCTCTTCTCACAACAGCTGCCAAATATTCCTCAAGCAGGAACCATGAGAACAGAAAGACCCTTAAATTGCATGCCAACTCTGCCCAAGAAGGTGCTATCCCAAAATTACTGCATCTTACTGAAGGGGTTGAATTATTCCTCCATATCCAGGAGTTGTATTGGAGCTGGCCCTTATAAACTCTAGGGCACTTATCAGTTTCCCCATATTACACATCTGTTTCATGAGCTGTAACTCCCAGTTTCTTTCTGGGTGGAATTCTAGTTGCTGGAATCAAGTTATTTGTAGGTCTGCTTCTCCCTGATGGTATCTCCACAAGGTTGAGTAGAGTGATCCTGCTTCAAATCCCTTTCTTTAAATGTTGCCATTTTGTAAGATCTAGGAAGTGTCCCTTTTCCATAGCAGACCCTTGCCCAAGGATCTGGCAGATTCTCACCATTTTAGCCTTTCATAAGGCTGTCAAGAGCTGGATCTTCCTCTAGCATCTTGAGATGGTTGTGTTGGCTGAGGAAGGATGGCTGAGATGCAGGATTTTGTTTTTATGGTATTTTTAAAAAAATTGCTTTAGTGCTGTTGTGAGCCACTTAGAGTTATATTCCAAGCCATAAAAATCCTATAAACAAACAAATGTGAATTTTTTTTAATATCTTTTAAATCTGCTTTTGTTTTTAAAAGAAAGTACTTTTTTAAGCATTTGGACAAAGTGACATGGTTGTCCATTTTGTAGGAATAAAACCTATTGAAAAGCTAAACAAAGAACTAAACTAATGCTCTACTAGCATTTAGTTTTATATGAGACAGAGCAATAAACAGAACTAAGCAAATTAAAGTGTTGTGTAAGATTCTGTATCCATTTCTTCAAGAACTATCCTTTCTCCAAGATTAAAACACTCTTGGTGAAAAACTCCTTGTGATTAAATGGTCTATCTGTCTATCACTTCGCACTGTCACCCCTTTCTTTTCACAGTCTTAGCATTTTCTATATCTAGTGAAGTGTAAACAAAATATTTTGCAAGACATTTGTTATTTTCTAGGCTTCCTTGATTTGCTTCTGAAATGTCCTGATAACTTCTGAGAGGTAGGGTTCACTTTGCCTTGGAGACCTTTTCTTTCATGCCTTCTCTTGGAATGTGGATCTTAATTTCATTTTTTTAAAAAATATTTCATAATCTGTAAATGGAAGAAAAGAAGTATAACAGGCTAGTGTTTTGTTATTTCTTCTTTTGTTGTATATGATAGTTTCCTCAAACTACAGCTATCATTTACTGAAGCAGTATTCACATGTCTAGAAAATTACACATTAATGCTAATATGTTTATCATTAGTTAGATCACTTTGTTTTTCCCTTACAACTGTTTTAAATGTTCAGAACTGAAAACTTAATTACTCAATATTGATGCATGCTAAATGATGAACATTTACGCCAGCTACTTAAGATGGAAATGGAAATAAGAGAAAATAACATGTGTTACCATTTTGATTCAAGGTGGATCATATTTTATTGAAAAATGTCAGGCAAGGAAGGATTGGAAAAAATGTGCAAAAAGGAAATCAATTTTATTTCCCAGATAAATGTAAATGGTATTTTCAAAGACAGAAAACCAAATTTTATATTCCAGTGCTCATTGTACAATGAGACAAAGAAAGTTTAGATTATTTATATGAAGGGAAAACAATATAGAATTATTTTCCTTTCATTTAAATATAAATCACTTTTAAAGGAAAAAGAAAAAAGAAATAAAAAGATAAATTCAAAAAAATAAAATTAAAAAAAAAACATTATCAGTGCCAGACTACCCAGCATATCAGTTAGTAATGCCAACTCCAGCTGAATCCTGGATATTTTTCCCTTTTTTTTAAACAAGGCTTCATAGCAAATATAACATCAAATAAGTATATTTATATTAATTGAATTAAATGACTAATTACCACTTAATGCCTGTAAATTTAGGTACCTTGTTTAAAAACTTAATTGATCCCTATCTGACTGTGTCAACTATTTTTCGTCACACAAATACAAACCTTTCCAACATGCAGAAAAACATTTCCTTCCCTTATTCCAGGAGGAACAGAAAGATTATGGTCATGGTTATAATGATGGTCAGGATGATGGTCAGGATGAGAAGAATCATTGTAGATTGAGGAATAAAGGTTAGAGGGGTAACTGAGCTGGGGAGGGAACAAAAGGTAAAAGCACAATAAAGTGGGGGAAAGAGATAAAGTTATGACTTATGTAGATGTTATAAAAGTGTTAAATTCATTTATTTTTGTGCATTATTAGTAATGGCTGCTGTTATTTATGCCTATTTGTTTTTAATAGTTTGTCTATTATGTTAGTGAATATAGATAGCCAATCAATGATATTGATTGTCGGGTAACAACCAATTTTGATCAAGAATATTCTCCAGAGAATGTTTGACATTGGTTCTGAGACTCTCCTCACAACTGTGGTCCCAGTCTATAAATCAAATCAAATCTGAATATTGGAAATTAACCTTTTAACTTCTGAAACAATAGTGTTGAAATAATCACATCTCCAAAGTGAGTGCAAATTTCAATTGCTCTCATGACAAACTGACATTTAGGCCAATGTTTATTTGTTTATTAGTTATATACCACCCATCTCACCATTGAGTGACTGTTACCACATCTTCTACTTCCCATTTTCCTCTTCCTCCTTTTTCATTGGCTAATTGCCCTTTGCACTTCCTGTATATGAAATCATTGTCATAACAGAGCTTTTTATGTTTCCATCTTGCCTCAGTTGGTGGGCTAGTCATATAAATCTGCATTTCAGTACCCTTTCTCCTACTTTAAGGATGTCAATAAAAATGCATAAGCCAAGTCAAGGCTACTGCAATTTGTATTCATGCCTATCAGGAAGGCTATAGAACAAGCATTTCTTTTCCTTGTTATAAACTCTTTAAGCTGTGAGGTCTTGAATATTGATATGTTTTTATTGTAACCCACAGAATCAAAATATTTATATGATTTATAAGGTTCCCTTAAATAGAACCACATGATGTCTCATATCCATAGGAAACAGCTGAGAATATTATAGTTGCCAGATGATATTAGTCAAATAGCATTGTATATCCAAACATCATCATCATCTGCCAATATCTGGCTTCTAGGGTTTTCCCATTCTGAAAGCTGCAAATCTCTTCAATTCTGTATAAAAACATCTGCTTGGGAATTACATATCTGGAACAACATTAACTGGAACAAGAACAAGGATTGTGGATGTGTTCCATCAGCAGTTTTCTAGGACACATTCTAAAACAATGTGTGCAGTATTTTTAATTACTATTTTTTGGTTTTGTTTTGAAGAAGGTGGCTGTTGGAAATAAAGGGGAAAAAAGAAAATAAAAATTGTTTGAATACTTGCAGTCTTAAATAAGTTATGGCCTGATTCACATTTTATGTCAGGCTTCCTTGATGAACTCAAGCTGGGGCTTCTTCCTTTTATTTTTCCCAGGTACTTATCTTATTGTTTGGATACTTGATATGATGCTTGGTGAATATAAATCTGAATTATTACTCTAAGAACCATCTCTATTCTGGTAACTGCTGATTTCCACTTCATTTCTTATGCTGAGAAAACTAAGAATATTGAGATGTCATTTTTTTCCTACCCAATATTTTCACATTTTCTAACTCTAAGAATTTTGGTGCCACAATGAGGTTTACCTAGAATCTGGTTTTGGGCATAGATATCCCCCACTACTCAGAATTCTAAATTTTCATGTTTAACCATACCACAACTTTTGGTAAAGTATGAGCTGGGAGAAAGAGGAAGGAATATAGTTCATGTTATAATCAGTCAGTGTATCTATTCTCTCTAATAACTTTATGATATTATAATCTTTATGATAATCTTTATGATATTAAAAAATAAACAAGCAATAACCCCCCCCCCTCCCAATTTGAGTGAGGACATTTGAGTAAGTTAATTCCTGGACTTCTTAAGTGGTTATCTATACAATTGCTGTATTATATCAGAAAAAAAGGGAAAGGCATGTGGTCATGCTCCAGCTTATAAAGTGAAGTAAAGTTTTGTAGACACAGAATCTCATTGTAGCTTTTGTTTTGGTGCTAATTATTCTATAAGTAGGGCTGAGAGCTTGAAAATGAAATAACAAAAAAGTGGAATTGGAAAGGATGAAGTTCAATCACACAAAAATCCCTAAATGCCATATATTTTATATTTAGTATAATTGCTTTGACATTTTTTGATATTTGATTAAGTGAATGAAAGATTAATTGGTCTCCTTTATGAACAGCAATGTCACTGGGTAAGCATTCTGTGGAATTACTCCACATCAAAACATGAAAGATAAGTTGTGTTTTTCTGCATCTATGATGTCACACTCTCTATTTTCAGAGGTAAATGTTGTTTGTAAGATTAAGAAATATAGAAGTATAGAAAAGTATAGACAAAAGGCAAAAGTTCTGAGTTATATTTCAGACAAATACAAAACTTGGGTAGATTTATGTGACAGAAGGCAGATCTTTAAATAGAAAAGAATGTACAAGACTGAAACTCTTTAATCATCTTTCTTTGGAATAATAATAATCATCAACATCTGCCTATTCCATGTCTCTGGTAAGGACTCAATAGATGGATAAAAATGCCAAATTCAGTCTGACCATCTAGCTGACTGTGTGATGAACCATAATAATATAATAATAATATGATTTTACACATCCTAGATGCTTGGGATGAACTTGATTGATATAAAAGCCAATGCCAGCTAAAGACTGGCAGCTGGGATTTCTTGTTGTGAACAGATAATAATTTATTAAATTCATATGCTGCCCAAATCTCTGCAATTCTGAGCATTTATTTTCACAGACACCTATTTTTATCACTGCTTCAAAAAGATTATGATCCCCTACTATGTCTGTCCATTTCATAGCATCTTAAGAACTGGCATCTTGCATATTAAGATTCATTTTTGGAATAAAATATTCAATAGGAAAAATAACATAACTAATTATTGTTGATGGTCATAAACATGACAACACTCATAAATGTATAACATGACATTATCTTTGCTATACATATTTTTGTTTATATTCTGGTACAAAAGAATGTAATATAATTATTACAGTGGATTGTGTTTGATGTTGTTCATTTGCTGGCAGGGCAGAAATACTAGAGAAATGAACTATCTGTTTCCCCACCTTTGCATCTTCTTGGCCTTCAAATCAGCTTTGGAGTATTATGGGACACTGTGAAACAGTATTAAAGGCATACATGGAGGTTAGGAGGAAAACTGGGTGAAGTCATCCTGTTAAGCAGAATCCCACTTGCATTACTTTAGATGAATATCAGCATCTAATATTGGCTATTCTAATAGAAATATATTACAGTATTTATCTTACTGTTTTTATTACCCTAATCCCCAACTCAAATGCAGTCTATAGAACAGACAGTATTTTAAAGATTTTATGTAGTTTTCTTCTCTAATCCTACCCAGCGCTATGCATTTATGCAATTCATCTCTAGTATAAGTTGTATTATGCAATTTTCTATTTTTTTGTGAACAAATGAACTGTTCAAACAAGTGTTTGATCTTTCTAGACTACTAGAAGCACTTGCTACCAAGTTAATTTAACTGAGGCTGAGGCTGTGACCTTTTGCATGAAAGTCTTGTAAAAATCTGTTTCCTTGTGTCTGTAAATAATATTGCCAATACTTTCCCCCCAAGGTCTTTAAAATATTTTTTAGTAATGGCTTTTTTAATGTGGGTAACACAACACTTTTTTCTCCCAGGTTTCAGTCTAATTGCTTTGAATCTGAGTACCAAAATATACTTCTCTCCCTCTTTAATTTTTTATGATAGGAAAAGTGGCATTGGTTCTTTGTAAGTACTTCATCAGATGCCTACATAGCCTTGATACCAATTGTGCCAGGTAAGCTATAGAAAAGAAATGTATTATTTCACTGGGCTGTTTCAAATGGAAATAGTTTCTGATGCTAAGTATAGATTAACAATAGTGAACTGTGGATTGTGGATGGATGTGTGGATGGGAACAGGCTGTGAATCAATGATTCTTTTTTTAAATAAAGGAATGTCACAATACATATTCATGTAGATACAAGTTGCAAGTGAGAACTTGAAGTTAGCCTTGTATTTGTCATGTGCAAGTAACCAGGAACAGGAGCAGAGTTCAAAGCACAAAAAGTTTATTTCATACTTCCTATACACAATAATCTGATCTACTAATGATCAAGCCAAATTGGTGCTAGATCAAGGTCAACAGAATTCATGAGGAGCTGGAGTTAGGTCTCTTGTGGGAATGTAGAGATTCCAAACTTATGATGCATTTAACCACGCCCTCAAGACCAGCCTGCTGATCTCCTACAATTTATTTTTCAAGGAATAAATCAACTATCTAAATTATGTTCATTATCCTCAAGTTTCTCTCTCCGTATGATTATTAAGAATGAACAGTTAACTGAAGACATATAATCAATATTTACACTATACATAAAGAGTCTGCTATTTCTTTGTTTCAGAATTATTGCAAAACAATAAACTTCTCTGTAATATCTGGCTCAAAAAAAACCCTTCATATCTGATTGATGGGTAAAAACACTGAAAAAAAAACAGGCAAACAAAACATTTTATCTTTTGGGGAAGCAGATCTAGAAGATACAGCATCTTTGCATTCGATTTCAAAGATTCTGCTTGCTGAAAGAAATGTAGAATAAGTTCCTGTACTATAGATAATAAAAACCTGATCACAATTGTATAGGATTTCTGTGCTGAATGGAAAGATAGTTTAACTTTCCAGTTTATATCCTATTTGCAATTAAAATACACACACATACACAATCACACACATTATACACACACATATGCACACAGAAAGCAATCAACTAAAACTCTTTTTAAATCCTTACTTAATTTTAACACTATAGCACCATCTTCAGTCTGGAGTATTCTTGTTTCATGTTAATCCAGAATTAAGAGTTTTATCCCTGCCACATTTTAACCTAAAGAATCATGTCTGTCTTTATTCCCTGCTGCTTTCTGCATTGCTTTTTCAGAAATAAAATCAGATTCAGCTTTCAGCTATTATTCAACTTCAAGAAGCCGATACCATTTTAATGAGGAGAGAGATGCTCCTTGTCTTTTTGACTTTGGATCTATAATTTGCTATCACACAACAGTAACTTAAAGAAAAAAATAATAAAAGTTTTTTTCTGCTTACCATTAAATTTATCTCAGCAGTGAATCATACCATACCTACATCATTATACAAAAATCCTAAATTTACAATTTCTGACTTTTTCCATGTGTTGCATAATATTGAATAACATATTGCATAACATATAGGGTACTTTGTATCTACATTACTATGGCAAAATACATGATGAATGTTGCAAAGGCAAGGTAGACAGTAACTTGGATTCCTCCACTCATCAGAAGACTGAATCTTATTTTTTTTCTAAATCTATAATTTTGTCTGCTGAAAAGTATTAAAGTTAGCTAATACAAAAATCGATAAGATCATCAGTTAAAAACAAAGTTGAAAAACAAAAAAGGCACCCTTGTGAATAGTCTAAACTGATCATATTGGGGACTGTGAGCTTATTCCAAGAATATTTGCTTTTCTCCCATCACCCTTTTGTTGGAATCAAGACCCAAGAGCAATATCTATAACATTGTTCTTCCTGTGCAATATCAGCAAAAACAAGCTGACATTTGTACAGATTGATTTCAGTTAAGAAATGTCAGGAAAGTGCTTAATGTTTTCAAAAACTACCTCAGTGAGGTTGTGGTGGTGAGTGCCAAAGCATACTATTGTGGCAAGCCCAGCAGGAGAACTACAATTCAATCAAATATTTCAGTAGATGTCAAAAACTAAGGAATCATAACTTACTCCATTTGAAGTTTGTCAGTTGTGAGTAGATAAATTTAGGCACAGTCATCATTTTGTCCCCTCCAGCTCTCTGTCCTATTTTCTTTACCTTTGTTTTCCTACTTTTTTGTCTTTCTTCTATATTTTCTACTCTTTCATCTCGTCTGCAGTAAAGCTATGTCCCTCCTACATGTTTTTATTCTTTGCAAGGCATTCTGTCAAGATTTCCTTTATGTTATCCAATTTTAATCCATTTAGTTTCTCATTTTTCTTCACTCGCCCACCTAAATTTTTTTGGAAGTCTAATAAGGTTGTCCTGACATACACGTGTGGGTTTTTGAAGTAAGCTTGACTGGAATAATGCATTTTTCTCCCTTTTCATTTTAGAATGCAAACAAATCTTGTCAAAGATATTAAGAGTATAAATGCATCAGTTCCATTCTTCCTCAAGTAAGCTACTATAATCTCGATATCTTTTTCTTCCCTGTTACTTGTACAGTTGCTGCATTATACCCACAAAAGATTTTTTTACTGAGGTGATGGACTCAAGCCTATTACTGTCACTTAAGCCTCCATGCAATTTACATGATGTGAATATGTGAATAAAACAGACAAGAAGATGCAAAGACTCTATAAAACAATCACTTCCATTTAGATTAATATATGTATGATATTTTCCAAGTGAAATATGTCACACTGAGATAGGACTCAGTTCTTCTTTGTTCAGGAATCAGTATTCAGCAAAAAGGAGTTGTATAAGCAGTAGATAAGATGCACAACAGCAATGGAAAATTAGTGGTTAGCACTATTAGAGATGAAGGATAAAATGGTTCTATAGTTTCAGCTGACATTATAAGGAAAATGTGTTTGAATCCAGTATCTCTTCTTACTAAACTGGCACAATGACTTTTTATAGAAGTATAGTTGAATAACTGTACCTTTATTTAGAAGAGCCACGCATGAAGCATTTAATCTATCAGCCAATGATGAAATTCATATGACAGAAAGGTGTTATTTCATCTACTTCAAATTTATTGGTCATGTAATTTATGTGGATGATCCATTAATACACAGTTAGTGACAAATAATTTATTTATGTATTATTTTGATTTAAATAGCTGTCAGTCTCAAATACATTACTCTGGTTGACTGACAGCAATTAAAATTATATATAGCATTAAAAATACAAGAATATATAATAACAATATTAAAAAAAAACTTCACAGGAACACATTTAGTAGCAAGATAGCGCTACCTGACCTTATCTTTATCATTTCAATCCCTAGTGATCTATGTAATGCCTTAAGTGCCCTGCTATGATGCCTGGGTTGTGGGGCTTTGGATAGGAAACAACAGGCTTCAGCTGAACCCTGGAAAGACTGTGGATTCAAGGGGAATTATCAACTTTATTCTGGATGGGGTTACACTGCCCAAGATAGACCTGGTGTGCAATCTGGGGTTCTCCTAGTCTCATGACTCCTGCTCAAAGACAGGTGGAAGTTGTAGGTGGGAGACCCTTTGAGCAACTTTATGTTTTGTGCCAGTTTTTTCTCTTTCCTGGATTATAAAGTTCTCTACACAGTCACTCATTCCCTGGTCATCTCTTGATCAGATTACTGCAAATGTTCTCCATGGGGCTACCCTGAAAAATATTCAGTAGCTACAACTGGTATAGAACACAGCAGCATGGACAGTTCTGGAGACCTCTCTGATGGCACACATGACACCGCTGCTATGTGAACTGTGCTGTTTGCCAGTTTGCATCTAGGTCCAATTTAAGGTGTTCATCATTACCTTTGAAGAACTTTATGGCATAGGTCCAAGGTATCTGATGATTGTCTTACCTCATTGGAACTAGTCCACCCCATTCATTCCAGCAGAAAGGGCTTACATTGGTTCCCATCTACCAAAGAATTTTGGATGGTGGAGTCCAGGAAAACAGCCTTTTCTGCTGTGGCCTCTACCCACTAGAATATTCTTTTGCTAGAAGTGCCCACACACTCCTAGCCTTCCAGCAAAGCCTGAGAATTTGACTCTCCTGCTTGGTATGGGTCCCCAACATGGACTATTATATTGAGGGTGACTGACCAGATGGAGACCCCATGTCACCCTTTGTTTTGTTTTTTAACATATTAACTTTTCTAATTAATTCATCTGACTTTATATTTTTAGTACTTTTTATTTTTTTATCATATTGTAAGCCTCTGTGTCAGTGAGATGGGTGGCATAGAAATTTAATAAATAAATAAAATAAATAAATAAGATATAAAAAAAAACAAGAACTATCAGCATAGCCACTGTACAGGCTCTACCAGACACCTGGTTTTCCAAATCTGATGGAGCAGAAGGTGCTCGGTGTATGTCTGGTAAAATGGATAGATGTAATAAGATAGTGGGAGTTCTCATATAATCTAGTCCCATGCCAAAGGTTTTATAAGTCATTGCCATCATTTTGAATTCAAGCAGACATACTGGTAACCAATGTAATCTGTGAAACAGAGGTATAACATGTGGTGATCAAACAGCAAATACCAGCTCAAACTTAGATCCTCTTCCAGGGTAACCCCATATAAAATGCATTGTAGTAGTACATTTGGGCGATGTCCAAGGCATAAATGACCATGAACAGGATGTCCCAGTACAGGAATAGGCACAACTGGAGCAATACATGCAGTTGTGCAAAGATCCTCTTACTGTAGGTGCCACCTATTCCTTGAATAGGAGATATGATCTATAAGAGCCCTCAGATTTCCACATCCTACTCCTGTCACATCCAAAAGTACAAACCCCACTGTTTCAGACCATACTCATATATTAAAATTCAGACATTTATATTGACTTTGGTTCTATCATATACAGTATATAGAAACACCCTGCATTCCTGTAAAATTCACATTTTTCAGAATTTAGCAGTCTAATTTGTGACTCTAGTACTCTTGAATTTGCAGGTGGTTATGGTTTCTTTGTTAGAGAGATCTCTACGTTTGATTAATTTAATATCCACCTCACATGCGTATGAACTTCTGTTTCCTTCCAAATGTAACTATGTTCCCCCTTTTTGAAGATACTTTTGTTAAGTTCATTTCTCTTACTTCATAACTTCCAAGGACTTCTAAAGATTAGAACAATCTTTCTAACAGAAGGAACAGTTTGACAGTAGAGTCAATTACTTTTGGAGAGCAGTAGAACCACTCAATCACTAAATGTGCTCTAACTGAAGTTGAATAACCATCTGTTGGGAATCACAATTTTGAATCCTGTACTGATCAGGAATGGGCCAACTTGCCATGGTCAACTTGCTGCAGCCAACTCACCATGGCCAACACACTGTGGGACAACTCACCACAGCCAACTCACCATGGAACAACTCACTGCAGGACAATTTAACAATTCTATTTAATTATTTAAAATTTAAAAAAATAATAATTTTTGTCATTCACATTTCATTTTGTCCTACCTTTTGTATCCTTTAATGATTCTATTCCATATTTTTTTTGATAATAGTATAACTCTTGTCCTGCAGCAAGTTGACGAGATGGCTGTGGTGAGTTAGCCATGGTGAGTTGGCCATGACAACCCGGCCATGGCAAATTATCATAGACCCATACTGATTAGGGTATTGAACTTGACTATCTATAATATCCATTTCAATTCTGTGAGTGTGTTATACAAAAATTCTGCTGTTCTACTCTCCCTCTCTCATTTATATCTGTCACATTAGTTGCTTCAATATACACACTTCATTGCTTATAAAATCCAGGGTGGCATTGTGGAAGAGACATTTTCCTTTCTAAAATTGTGTCTGCCAGTTCTTTAGATCCTGTGTTCTATTTTATGAGATATTCATAATAAAGGAGATAGTTGGTAGGAACATTAGTGAAATCTGCAACAATTCTTCAATCTAACCCATTAGCAAACTCTAGTACTTCACTCATAGAATCACTGAGTTTGAAAGGTCGTATTATCAAATGGCATATTTACACAGCATTTTAAAATAATATATGTATTTAAATATTTATTAAAACACTTATTTAGAAAGAAATAATTGTTGTAGCAATTGAACTATATAGATAAAAACTGATTAGTGACCAAATGGCACAGAACTATGCTAATAAAAACACGCCAAAGTTACATTATCACATAATTGTATATGTATTTATGCTATTTTATTATCAGTGTTTCCATTTTGTTGATATAGATATGTAACCATCCAAGAGTTAAAGCATACATCAAATGTCCAATAACTTGCCAACTATTATTTTCTTATTTGCATTTTCCAAAAAGGATTATGATATCCTCCATAAGAAACAGAATGCCAGACAATGAAGAGGAAACTTGGGTAAATGTTAGGGTTTAGGGTATGCATTAGGGTATGCATTGTTCCCTCTCAGCAAAAAAGAAAATATTCCTAAAACCAAATTCTACTTTAGCTGTTTAATATCTTGGGAACAATTTTAGCAGAACTCTCATTTTGATGGAACAATATTCTGCTAGCTTAAGAACATGCTGCCCACCTTTATCATTAGTGGTAGTAACACTTGATATGATCTTGATACTATTCCTCTGTTGATGCAGCCTAGGATTGCATTGACTTTTTTTTGAAGCTATAGCATACTGCATCCTCAAACGTAAGGGATTGTCCACCAAGACTCCTAGAGCCTTCTCACAGTTACTGCTATTGAACCAGGCACCACCAATTGTGAATTTGGTTTTCTTGCCTAGGTGTAAAACCTTACTTTTCTCACCCTTAAATTGCATTTATTGGATAGCACCCAGTGTTCAAGTCTATCAAGGTCCTCCTGGAACTTGAGTCTATCTTCTAAAGTATTGGCTATTCCCCCCAGCTTGATATTATCTGCAAAGTTAATGAGTTCCCCTTCTATCACCTTATCTAAATGGTTTATGAAAATTTTGAAAAGTTTTGGGCCTAAGAGAGAACATTGGGGTACCCCAATGAATGCTTCCCTTCATATAGTTATATTTCCAACAAGGACTACATCTTTAGTGTGGGTGGTCATCCAATTATGAATTCATCTGGTGGTGATACTTCCCATATTTTTGTATCTTACCAAGAAGCTCACTGTGGTCTACTTTGTCAATTGACATACTGAAGTCCAAGTACACAAGGTCCATAACATTTTGCCAATTAGTAGCCCTGTAAATGTATAGCTGCCTCAACTGCAAACTGAGTACTTTTGAGATGTTTGGCTGGCATGGAAGTCAAAGTAATGGATCACTGGACACTTCAAGTATTTAATTTATGTATGGTCAAAACAGACAATGTTAATTACTGATACCCGTGGGAGGCATCAAGCTTATGTTTTCGCTTCTCTGACTTACCACACCATCCATAGAACATTTTGTTCAGAAGCATTAAACTAATAAGCCAAATTATATGTTGGCTGATGCAGGTTAAAGAGCTTTGATGATAAAGCCTGCAAGATAAAACAAATAATACATTTGATAAAATCTCTTGCATACAAGAACTGGATGCCTATTTCTTTAGCAGCTTTGAGTATTTAATGACCTACCCATTATTTGCTTATATTTGTATGTTACCCATCATTTTAACTTTGCTACCAATACTTCCTGATAAAGAATTGTGGGTAGCAGATTCCAGGTTAGCAAAAAAAAATCTCATGATGCCCTTCACTAGAATTTTAGTTAAGCTTGACACAGGGATGATACAATGTGCTGGAAATATTATTGTTCTATGAAAAGTAGGACATACACTTAGAGAGTTTTATCATTTTATAACTATGATATATGCAAGATCCTATATTTCCTTGAAAATTCAGGAATGCCTTCTGTTTTTTTGAGAAAAAGTAAAATCGAAAGCTTTTTATTTTGTAAAAAAATAATAATTGAACGGTCCAAAAACAATGTCAAAACAACGCTGAGGTTTCAGAACTAATTTAATTAGTTTTAACTTCCATTTATATACCAGATACGAATATACCTTATTTATTAAAGAGGTACACACACACACACACACACACACACACACACACACACAGAAAAGATAATTATGGGAGAGAGGTAAGATAAAGAAACATTTGCTTTAAAGCATTTCAATCTTTTCTATCATGCAAGACCTGGAGCATGCTGTTTTGATGGAGAAAATGTAGTAAAGATAGGGAAGCAGTGGGACAAAGAGAATAAAATGCTGCTAGCATTTATTGAAACAGGAACATCAATCATCTGAAGAGCTCTGATGTTGTCAGAGCTCTTGCTTGTCTGTTTGATAAGCTGGAAGAACAGACAACTTCTTCAGCCTTTGCTCTGAACAACAGAAATCAATTTCTTAATAGCTCAGGTATATAAAAAAGATAATAAAAAATCAAGCACCATTACACCATTAACAATCATTCTTTGCTATTTGCTATATAGGAATTAAGGATAAAAATAAGGAGGGGAGTATTTCTGAATTGTTTCTGAAATATTCTATGTTGCAGTTGGTTTATACCTCTAGACTGATTGCAGAATAGAAGAAAATTAAAACAGGACAAAAGTCAAATAATTTAAAAATAAATAAATCAAAATTTAGATGTTATAAAGAGCTACATGTAATGCTGCCTACAGATATTAAAATCCTCTGACTTGTTTTAATTACTGCAAATTGAATATTTGGATTTAAAACATGCTGGTTTTGAGTAGCAGTCTTATATTTGATGGAGTCAGTCTATATGCTTACCAATGGTTAAATGATTAGACTATTTTGGCATCTTGTGCATAAAACAAAATTCAGTAGTTCGGGTGTGTTGATAGGATGTGTACAACAGTACATTAGCTTAAAAGACATATATTCTACTTTGCATAGTCTGATCACACTTGAGATAAATTTGATTTTGCTTGTGTCATACTGGGCAAAATGTTTGGAGCAGTAGTCTCCTTATATAGGAGACAAGTAGCAAAGTATAACCCAAAGCTTGTAACCTGATCTATATTACACAAAAACCACCACTGACTAAAAGTGGGTTGAAATCCATGGGTTCAATTTAATGATAGAGTAACTTCAAAATATTTGACTTTGAATGTAACAGGATTGATTCTCTCTCTCTCTCTCTCTCTCTCTCTCTCTCCCTCTCTCTCTCTCTCTCTCTCTAAA
>JANHFL010002846.1:171751-189927 GCA_032468155.1 Oxyrhabdium leporinum | reverse complement strand
CTCAGGGAGGGAGAAGAAAAGGATTCCCTAGAGCATCCAGAGCCTGGGGGGATCCCATTTTTGCATTCCCAGAGGCTCGAAAGCCTCTGAACCTCAGGAAAGGTGAAAATGCCCCCCCTCACCATGGTGCAGGAGACCAGCTAGCCCACACCCACCATGGCCACGTCCACCCAGCAACCAGGCAGCGAACCCGTTGCTGAGGTTTTTGAAGCCCACTCCTGCTTTCTAGTTTATTGGGTTGTAAAAAATTTATCTTCAGAGACAAGGTAGAAACTGTACATTTCAATAATCATCTTTGCTTAAAACTAAATAGGAATGCTTAAAGATATTGGCTAGAAAAAAATATAATATGGACAGATATCAGTGGAAGAAGGAATTTGTCTTTTTAATATATATTAGTAAAACTATTTATTTAAAACAACTTCTTTATTTCTTTGTGCAAAATCTGTTTTAAGCATTTTTCATTTTCATCTATAATTATTTTCATTATCACTGTTTCTGTGTCACTTTAATTTGGATAGAATCAATTGTTCCCTGAAGCAAGCAGATTATTTATTCATTGTAACCATTCTCAGTCATAGAAGAGCTTCCATGTGACCAAGGTATATATCTTTTCCAAAGAACAGAGGTTCTTTTGGAAAAGATAGGAAAATTCCATTTTATAAGATTATTTGCTCTTGAGACCTTGGTGAAGCTTTTAACCTGTATTCTCAATTTCCTAATTTTATGTTTCTCCTAGTGTTGTTGCCATGACATTATCACAGTTCAGTTTTTCTTGCATACCAATTCTGTATATCTGTAGGTATAGCATAGTGTAACATCTTATTGTATCATTTTGTATCTGCGGAATTCTTGGTGCTCTCTGAACTTAATTATTTTTTTGCAGACCTTTCATTATCCAACTAGGTAACATTATCAGTGTGAATGAGCGTGAGGTTTTCTGCCTGTTTATATATAGAAAAATATAGTAGGATATCACACCCCACCTAAACTGGCAGGGAAGCTATTATATTTTTACATTTAGTATAGGATGCAATTCTTATTTCCATTAAGTTTTGGGAGTTCACAAACATACCCAGTACTACCAATGAGATGATGGATAATGGGAGAGAGATACAAACTTGCCTCCATAGCATTAATAATTGGTACAAAAGTTGTTCCATCTTCTAAGTAATGATTAAATGCATGATGTTACTAAATAAGATAAAAACATTATTATTTTTTAATTCTTCCTGACTAGCTAAAGACAGTTACTCTAGATTTCATACAAAGTTCATTCTATGGTCTAAAAGAAAGGGGGAAAAACAAGCAAATCCAACATTCTGAAATCAGGATCAGCAGATTGTAGAAATGGTTTCCATTAATCTGAGAGCTAAAAAGCATTGCTTTATGTTAACTCCAGTCTTTCTTCACAAAGCAAAGTTGGCCGCACTGCACAGAACAATCAAACCACTTGGGATTGTGTGCAACATAAATGTAGAGAGCACCTTATTTAAATGCATCTGAAATTTTGTTTCCTGGCTGTATTAATGGCCCTGAAAAAAGGTTGCGAACCACCAATCTGAACAGAACCAATGAATGATGTTTATTAAAAAGCTTGATAAATCCCCTATCTTTATTTATTTATTTATTTATAACTGACATGCAAAGTAAAATAAAAACAGAATGCTTATTCAACACCTTGTCAGCTACATGCAGCTTGATGGGCAACAGCCTGTGCAGGGCTATAAAAACAACAACTACCAGATGCCATTCTGCACTGTGTTCTAGTTATCTCAACAAACCATCTGTTTTGAGTGGTGCCGCAAAACAATGCTTTTTGAAGCCACTTCAAAGTTAGGAAGCATTTTTGAAGGAGCATTAGAAAAATAACCTCAGAAGATGAATTTGTGTTGCCTCATTTATCTGCCAGGAAAAGTCAGAAAAGTCGTAATGATTTTTTAGGAGCTATTACTTTCTCCCCGAAATCACTCTGAATATTTGTTATGATATTCCTGTCTACTAAAGCTGAATGATAACTGATGAAGTAGAATAGCCCTATAAAGCTAGGAAATAAGAAAGATATGATTAAGTATCAGCATATTGATGATATTGAAATGTAAGGTGATAGGTGATCTCAGTCTGAGACTTCATGTAAAAGTTGAAGAGAAGAGGAGATAGCATTGAGCTATGCACAACCTATCCAGATCTCTCCTCCCTAATCACCAGTGACTGATATTGCCCTCAGACAAAGGAGAAAAACCAGAACAATACAATGCTGCCCACTGTCAATCTGCCACTCCCCTCTAAAATGTACCCACACAGCACCCTTCAGGCAGTTTTAGTTAGCCAAGAGGGACATGAATCTAAAGCAGATATGCTTATTGTCCTAATGACCTTGACCACTTCCCCCTGGTCCAACTGGAAACTGAAATTTTTGCATGAAGCCTCAGACTGAGATCATCTACCACCTTACATTTCAATATCATCAATATGCTGATACTTAATTGTATCTTTCTTCCCCTGGTGGATTAAGTGATGCTGTTGATGTTTGTGTCTGAAGACTGTAGAGTGTCTGGATTGGGAACAAGATGTTTGAACTGAGCACTTGCAAAACTGAATGGCTCTGGGTTTTGGGAAATTCTGGTTCAGGAACTATGCCATCTTTGGTATTGCCCAAAACAAATCCGTTATTCAATCTGAGAATCCTTCTAGATTCATTTCTTGCTCAAAGGCAAGTGGCAGTTGTGGCTGGGAGGGTTTTGCACAATTTTACACCATGTGCAAGTTGCTCACTTTCCTGGAATTCACAGTCATTCATGCCATGGTGACCTCCCATATAGACTATTGCAATGTACTTTATATGGGGCTGCCCTTGAAGGGTATACAGAAGCTTTATTGCTACAAACAGTGCAGGTAATTATCTGTACCTCTAGAACGGCACATTACACCTTTATTCCATGAGCTGCTTTGGTTGCCAGTTTGCTTCTGGATCCAATTCTAGGTACTGCTTTTGACCTTTAAAGCTCTTCATGGCATGGAGTAGATTACATGAAGGATTGCCTTCGCCTGATGATATCTGCCCATCCCATTAGGTCTGGCAGAAGGGATGTGCTACAGGTCTTGTCTGCAAAGGAGTTACATCTGGTAGTATCTCAAAGATAGGCCTCTTATGCCCTGATTTCTCCCTGTGGAACATCATTCAAACCTGAGGTGAGACTGGTTCCATCCCTGACATCCTTCTGGAAATCTCTTAAAACACGGTTATATCATCAGACTTAGAGATCTCCAAAAATTTAGATCTCTATATTGTTTATAATGATAGCTCATTATGCTACTTTGATGTTGGTAACTTTGACAGGTGTTTCTAATTAATGAATTATATATGTTTATTGTTGTTTTTTTATGATGTTTTTTATTGCCCAGAGTCACATTATGAGAAATGGGCAGCTATATAAATGTTACAAACAGACAGAAAGACAGATAAAATGTGTAGATATGTCAGTTATTCTGGCTTTCGCTGAATAATTCTTGGTGAGACATTTACTTACTTATTTACTTACTCGCTCACTCGTTCACTTACTCATTTACTTACTTATATACTTTATAAAGAACTCAAGGTGGCAAGCTACCTAATACTCCTTCCTTCTCCTATTTTTCTCATACAACAACCCTGTGAAGTGGGTTGAGCTGAAATGGAGTGATTTTCCCAAAGTCATCCAAACAACCTTAGGCAGAACTAGAACTCACAGTCTCCTGGTTTCTAAGTTGATACCTAACCACAACACCATATTGGCTCCCATGGGAATTGGGTGGACCATGTTCACATATATAATTACACTTTCAGTTGTTTCTAACATAAAAAGTATTAGGGGAGAAGTTAATGGTGAAGTTGTTGAGTTTATTATTTTGCTCTAGAAGTTGCACATTTTTGTCAAACTTTTTATCCTCTTTTTTGTCCTTGTACCATAAGTATCTGTGAAAGCCAGCAACAAACAGCATTGGCATTCTACTGTTGCACATTTGATAGATTACACTCACTTTGTTTTGCTTTTAAACCAGTAATTAAGGAAGATATTTTACTGTCAGAAATAACACAAAAATTGATATTACATAAATTTTTGTCACTTAATGTTAGTCAATACAACATCACATTCTTGGAAAGATTTTGAAAGGCTGAAAATGCTGAAAAAGTTAGATACCACCTCTAGCAAATATACAGTAAGTCTAGTCATGACAAATGTATACTTTTGACAAAACTTCCACAAGTGTCTCCAGCAGTATAATTTGAAATTCAGCAGAATTTTAGTATATGAAGTAGAGAGGATCAATTAGTTTGGAGGCAAATCTCTACACACAGTATCAGAGAATCATAAGAATCTAAGATTGAAAAGAACCTTGGAAACATTCTAGTCCAACCTGCAGATTATTTCTAAAATAGCCAGACTTGATTTCTCATTTTTATTCAAACACAATCTTTGTCTACAGCATACTGAGCTATTCTATAATAGCAAGGCATTTATTTTGTTGATACAATTTTTTCCTGTATAGGGAATTAAAATGAAAAGGTAGAAAAATCAGAAGACTGTGTTGACAGTACACATATTTGCATACACACACACACACACACACACACACAAACATTTCCTATAGCCTCCAAGAATTCATGGTTGCTTATTCACCTGCATAACATTTATTACATAGGCCTGCTCTTGTTCTTCTAATGTGTTGCATTTACTTTGTGTGAACAAAGTTCTATGAGGTCCTTGGTATCAAGGAACCCTCATGTCAATCCTGAGCTATAAATATTCTCCTTTACCGGCATATATTTCTGTTTTATGAACCCATGATGCTGGATTAGATCACTGAGAAAGCCCTACTTAAATAGTAATTTGTTAAATACTACTACTCTGAAATTTAACTTAATTGTGCATGATTAGAGATAAACTGAAAAAATACTGAATATTTTGAATGTTCCTAGACTTTCTATAACCCATTAAAAAGAGTTGACTGTTACTGGTATAAAATGACACTTTCCAAACTAGAAGCTGTTGACTGTTCTATAATAATCTGTTATTAAAATATGCCCTTCCTGAAGGCAGAGGATTGCTTTGGAAGGAATTGCTTGTGAACTCATTGTCTGGGGGTTGCTGTTTACTGGTTAGAATGTTAGATGTATTGTTCAGTCAGCCTGTTGGCCACCCTTGAGTGTTGGAAATTACAGCTCCATTTGAATCATCCATGGCTTCATTTCAGGTGGTATATTGAATCTTTTGCCAAATCCAGTTTACTATCAGCTATTTTCCTTGCAGCAGCCATGTGAGCAATACAGTAATGAGCTCAACAAATGCTCATTACAAGAGGGAACTTGGCAAGCCAAAATAAACCATAAGGTTCTGAGCACCCTCTTATGTATGCAGCTTCAAGGGGGGGGGAAAACGCTCTGCCATGCACAGCTGAAATTTATGGCTTTTGGTTTTCAGTTTGATTCTTGAGATTTCTTAGACTTGGACTGTGTGTGGGGAAAAGGAACCTTATCACAGAAAGTAAACATATTTAATGATGAAAATTATTTAGCATAGTCATTTTCCTTAGCAAATGTGTATTCATGTGTGCACATATAAATGTTCTCTGTGTTTATCTATGGATTAGAATAAAGATTTTCTGGTGGAGATTTAGTTGAGCTTTCAACAATATCTCCCCTTTTTCGATTCCATCTGTGTCCTTTACTGATTCAGTTCATCAGGATTCTATTCACACTGCCAAAGGACTATATGTTTAGGAGAAGGAAAATGGACAGATTATGTGTGAGTGAAATTACTTTTTCAGTGTTAGTTCTTTTCAGTGATATTATTTTTCAGCAATTTTACATAAAATTGAGGAGCTCTTTACAGCAGAGGCTACCTTTTTGCCATTTTGGCTCCACCTCCTCTTTATAAATCTATATTCTGGCTCTTTATTAAATGTGATCACATTTAGAAATCTGATCTATTTGTTTTTCCCAAATATCCACAGAACAATAAATATGGTTATTGCAAATAACCATATTAAAATACAAAAGTCTTCTAAAGAATATAGCAGCTTGCTTTTTTTAATGTAGCTCTTAGTATAATGCAAGAAATCTATCCCGTGCTTGAGTATTCCGGGAAATGAAATTGGGACTTTCAACTATTTATTTATTTTTGTTAAACAAGTGTCTTCCTGTCCAAAGGTTGGGAGAACCAAACCAGATAAATACACTTCTAAACCGCTTTTTCTTCCCAGTTCACAGACACAAGTAGCCTGATTCAATGAAATTGAGATAGCCAATCTCACTGCCATATGTGAATTGTAACTCTGATTAATAAGAAAAGTGCTAGGTATGTCAATGCTATAGTGTTTAATTAGATTCACTTTCATCTTTACAGTCACCCAAAGTTCAGTGCTTAGTCTTTAGTAAATGTTTACTTATTACATATGTGCATATCAAAATAGAATTGTATCTCTGCTCCAATTTCTTTTTCCATCCTTAGATAGAAATACTGGATCCTTTGGAGAAGAATGTATGTTTTTATTCTTCATATAGTGGCAATTACACATGGATGCAGATGTGTTTTGATCATTATTGGTAAAAATAATGGAATAGTTCAGTGCTTCAGACTTGTAGAAGCACAAAACTAGCAGCACCTGCTGGCAATATTTTAAAATTTAATTTGTAGGCCTTCTCCCACAATAAGGGTTTTTTTTGGCCACCTCTTTGACATCTCTTATGAACTTTGACTCAAATTGTATATATTATAGCAAAAACCACTGTGTAAACAGATAAATATTGAGTTACAGAACTGATATTTGTGTTTTTAAGTCTTTTACATTTTACATTCTTACAGATATGAGCAGTCCTGATGTATTTATCATTCTGCTCTCTATTATTCCTGTGCTCTCTTCTCCAACTAAAACACTTCTTTCTAATATCATAGTCCTAATGTCTATTTGTAAAAAATGTTTTTCTTCTCTTTGTGAAAGCTTCCATTATTACACATAAGCTCATCATTATAATATGAATTTGGAACAATAAAAACTGTGCATATTGAAATGCAGTGCATCAAATTAATTAAAATTTGAGGTCCCGAGGTTCGAGGAAGCAAACAATTACACAGATTCCGATTTCTCTTTATTTACAGTTAGTGGCCATTGAAATTGAATTATTCCTATGATGGACAGAAGAAAGGATGGATGGAAGGATGGATGGATGGAAGGAAGGACAGAGGAAGGAAGGAAGGAAGGAAGGAAGGAAGGAAGGAAGGAAGGAAGGAAGGAAGGAAGGAAGGAATCATTTTTAGATGTAGCACCAAAAGCAAGCAGTCACCCAAATGTCTCAAATATAAGTTTCTTGCATTAAAAAAAATAAAAATAAAAAATGTCTTTTAAAAGTAATGTATACATATGCAATATCTGTCTTTATCATTTATCTATCTATCTGTCCATCCGTCCATCTGTCCATCTAATTGTCTCTGTCTTTCTCTCTACACACACACACATTATATAATATATTTATGTAGAAATATATGCAGAGCGGCCTTGTATTTTAAGCATAGAAGAAAAATGATGCATACTTATTTCAGAGTACATTCACTGAAAAAACTCTAAATAAATAGAATTTGGGTTAAAATCAGTCTAATTCTGCTAAGCAAAGTCTTTGTTTAAAACTGTACTATTGATATTAGGACAGTTACTTATTATAAACATATACATATTATAATGTGTATACTGCATAGAGTACAATGGAAGTGAAGTATCAAAACAATGCTCCCCAACAAGGCACCCTCAATTCCTAGAAATTTTCACAGATGTAATTCTGGTTGTAGCATCTAAACAGCTGAAGTCTTCACTTTGGAAAGCATACAGGTAGGATTTTACCCATAGAAGTAGGTTTATTACAATACAGATACTAAAATTTTAATCAGAAACTAAATATGAGGAAGATTACACAAAAAGTGTAATAATACCAATAAAGCGTATGACATGTCAATTTTATTATGAATTCAGTACTATTGGCAGGTTTTCCAAGGAAAGACAACTCTAGACTTCATATATAGAAAAGATCTATATTACTTCTGACAATAAGTCAACTATCTGAAAAGAAAGAAAGAAAAATCTTCAAAAAGACATCAAATATCTCAGATTTGTAAGGCTCTAATGTTTCTGTTGCTTTTAGGTATCTTGATTCTTGTATTTCTGAATGATTTTCATGACGGTTTTGGAGATTATATGTTTCCTATCCACCCCCTTTGGATGTAATATACATTTCTATACTTCATGGTTTACTTCATTATTTTTTCTAGGAAAATAATTCTAGGAAAACTTTTGTGTCTAAGTCTGAAATATAAAATTTATAGTGGAAGGTAAACTATTGAACAGGAAAGTTGTAATACAAGTTGTAAAAACTTTTTGACAAAAAAAATGAAATTAAAAACCAAGTTTCTACCATGAATCCAAATGTTTCTCATAAGCTTCTTATCTTTAGGCATGCATGCCATAGAAAGATTGTCAAGAAGCTTATGAGAAATTATTGGATTCACAGTAGAAAATTGGTTTTTAATTTCAGGAACGTTTGTCAAACTTAATTTTCCCAAATGTGCTGTTTAAAGGAATGGGAAGTAAAAGACAATTCTAATAGGTAACCACATTATAAATCCCCCCCCCCAAAAAAAAAAAACCTTCAAAGGAAATGGCAGTTAGTGATGTTACAGAGAACTGAAGAAATTTCATATTTTTTTCATATTCTAAGTTCTTTAAATGTTAAATGAAGAGAAATGTGTGTTTTTTTTTCCTTTCAAAGCTAAACTCTAATCATGCCTACTTGTTGGTGACTGGGTTGGTTGGTGAAAATTAAGATAATGGACAGCAACATGATTAAAGGTTAAAGACTTATATTATGATGCTGTTCTACCATCTTGCTAATTTAGAGACACATATATGGATACTGCTGCTAAAATCTTCTCTTCAAATTTGGTCTACTTCTGGCCTTTCCTGCCAGCACTATACTGTATCTCTGGCATCTTTCTATAAATTGTATTGAATTCTGTTGCAAGTATGAGATTATAAAGGGGCTTTACAATTCAATCATGCTGCTAGAATATCAAATTGATTCACAGTTCTAGCTCATTGCCCCAATATGTTTTAAAAAGTGTGTGTGTGGGGGGGGGGGAGAGACAAATGACGCCAGTACAGTCCTCATCCAGATGACAATGTTATCACAGAATGCCAGTGGGCGAGTTTTAGGAGGAACATAAAGCAATTGTATTTCACTGGAGTTTCCATGGTAGCAAATGACTACTTTTATATTGTTGAAAGGTGAAGAAGAGTAACAATGGAGAACATGAATTTCTGCAAGGTGTAAGCATCAGAATTTCATTCAATCTCCCATCCCCAATACAGTATAGGGCAGTAAAGAAAGGGTTTAACTACAGACTTTCAAATGATGAAAGGGGGAGAGTAGGGGAAGACGACAAAAGGGAAGAACCTCAAATTTTCACCTGTTTCCATTCAGTGTCACATATTTTATTCTCTAGAAGAAAGTGGTCACTTTGTTTTTTCTGGGTATAATTTGGAATCAGAAGCAGTTTAGAGAAGAAATAAATACAACTATTTCAGGTGAATACAACAAGGTTTGTAGTGGTTTCTTCTGACCCAAAGCTATGGGATGTCTTCTCTGGCCTCTCGCCAAAGAAACACTCCAGTTGCTCAGAGTCTGAAATAGCTTCATATTTAATTGTTTGATGCTCAACCCTTTATGAATATTTGCAGTTAGTTCAGAATACAAGTAAATCCAGATTACATGAGGTTTTTTTGTTAACTTTTTGTTACTAATTTTTGGAGCTACAATGTTTCTGTTAAAGAGCAGAAAACCTGGCAATTTCTCAGTTTAATATTTATGGATTGACAAAACTGTAGTACTCTGCCTCAACTGGGTAGAGTCAATTTCTTTTGTGATTCATAAGTAATGACCATATAGTATTAGTTAAGATTTTATTCCATGGCAGTATAAGAAAATATTGCAATAATGTAACATGAGGCAACAATAAAAGAATATACAAGAAAACAGAAGAATATAGCATAAGATAGCAATAAAATAATATTAAAATAAGAAAAAGAAATACCTCAAACCCCTTCAATCAGGAAATTCTAAAGAGAAAATGTTAGGCAAATTTCTTCAAATTTAGTGTACTATATATGCAAGTACCCTCTTATGCTGTTATTGCACAAACTCATGGAGGAAAGATAGGATATAAATGGAGAAGCAGGAAATGGAGTGGCCGGCACAAGAGAAGGAGGAGGAGCAAGAGAGAAGAAAGAGGGAAAGTGGCCTCCTCCTTCCCTCATGCCAGCTGCTCTGTTTCCCATTTCTCCATTGCAGCGCAGCGCCCAGCAACCACTTTGACGGAGGGGGGGGTAATTTAACAACCGGTTTGCCCAGGATCAGGTTGGCCATCACAGAAGACTCATCCTGCTTGTGTGGCGGAGCTGGAGGACAGGGATGGGCCATGCCTCCTACGACGGCCGACCTGACCCTGGGCGAACTGGTTGTTAATTATTTGAATCCCATCACTCTGTGTGTGTGTGTGTGTGTGAGTGTGTGTGAGTGTGTATACCGACATACGCACACACACACGCATATACATACACTGGTATACATATATATGTATGTATATAATTTTCTGAATGTAATTAGCCTTAACCAGTCTTATATCAAGTTTCTTGATTTTGTTTATGTTGCTTTGTATCAGCCATAGTATTCTAAAACTTTATGCATTTAATTTGTAACCTTCACTATAGGGAAGCATTTCTTTATTATTATTTTGAATTGCAAGTGCCAAATAACAAATAGTAATGGCATTCTAAAACAAATCTAATCTCATTTAATAGCATGAGGGCATTTCAAATGGTCATAATTTATGTCTATTAGATATTAGATACAAGATTTAGTTAGCACAGGGTTTCTTATTATTTCAGCAGTATCACTAAAGAAAATGCAGTTAAGGACCCTCCCTCTTAATCAGATCTTCTTTAACTAACAAGTAATTGTTTTATTATCAAACATTGCCAACTTCTGATTTGCTAAGCATGCCCAAATCAATTATGCCTGTCAGTTATAATGCCTAAACTTTAACGGATAATTTATAAATTTAATCCATCATATTTTTCAGTGTTCATATTGATATTGCAATATGATTAATAATTAATTTTAAATCACCACATTATAAGGAGAACTTGGAAACAAGAACACAAAATCCATATTTTTCAAGATTTTTGGATGAATACACACATACACTCATTTACACACACACATACATATGTGAACAAATCCCATGAAAATATGTATAATGATATGCAAAAAGATGTGCAGATTTAGGAAAAGTACGAAGTGTCTTTTCCTGTTGAAACTGCTTGCAAAATGCATGATGACAAAAACATACATTGAAAAATATGCCCATTTGGATAACTGCACACAAAACATGAACAATCTTGCCCAGCTTTTTCTGCTGAATTTGTCAACAGCAGAATGTAATAGAACTTTAAGTTGGTAAGTTGAATAATTCAGTTTAAGTACCACTAACAAGATTCTTTGTTCTAATCTATGACACTAAGTGTGACTTAATTGATATCAGATAGCTTTGCTATCATTTTGGCATCAGATTAAAATCCACTTATTTAAGCAGGCTTTTAAAACAATTAACATTGTCTATTATTTTTATTATTCTGAATTGGTTTTGTATTATGCTTTTTTAGCCCCCCCCCCATTTTATTAATAAGCTTTAATTAAAAAAAAACACATGAGTAAGACAGCTAAGTACAGTTTAGGCTGTGGACTTCTATGTATCTGTTTTGCTTCCTAGGTCTAGCAGATTATAGAAAGCCTTGTTTACCTAGCCTCTGTTCCTCTGTGATTACCCAGCACCTGATAAAGATCAATAAAGTGTAGATAAGGATTCTTGAGGAATTTGGTTGTTGTATTTCAAGTGTATAAGTTCTGCAAATTATCTTGCCTAGAACAAAGCTGTCCACCAGATTTTCTACTTGTGTGTCAAACTGGTGATGGGGTGGCAGGCAGAGGGGTGATTCAATTTAAAATAATAAAATGGGCATTTTTAAGAATAAAGCATACATTTAATGCATATTTAAATACATATTTAATAGCTGGAACAGGGAAAAGCACTTTGAAGGTTGATAGATAAGGTATGTATGAACAAGAAAGTATAGCAGAATTCAAGCAAGTACAACAAAATAAGCACTTTTTTTCCCCTCCTCATTTCAGTCTATGCTCTCAAAAAAATGCACATCCGTAGATCTAGTTGCCATTGCACAAGGAGGCATATTGATTTTATCTACCAACTGTTACTTTTGTGTGTGTGTGTGTGTGCATGCGTGTGTGTGTGTGTGTGCACGTGCTACGGTATATTCCTTTGGAACCACAAGTAATAAAAAGGCAACTGATCAATCCTAAACAGAAAAATCACATGAACAATAAAAACTTTATAAAATATTTTAAAAAAAAAAATTAATCCTGCAGAACATACCTCAACAAATACTGTTGAGCAGATTTTTTTTTCTAAAGAAGACATTGAATTAACTCATCATGCTAAGATACCAGTCTTTCTTATTTATCATAAACAATACTGCCAGCAGAATTAATATAATACATAGAATTTTTGGAAGCACTATATCATATACAGGTAGCCCTTGATTAGCAACTGCATTTGGGACCAGCTACACAGTTATTAAGAGAAGCAATCGCTACATGAAAAATTATGTGATTGAGACTATGCTTAAGCTTGTACACAAAGTAACGTGTTTGCCATTACAGTCAATTAGCATGACTAAAAGATTTTGGGAAGATCAAAAATGTGGGCATTGCTTGCAAAGTTATTTTAATCATGATCTTAACTGCAAATGGTGGTTGACTGAAGCAGTGTCTACATGAGAACTCCCTGAACTGCCATATGCTGTGTCCTGAGATAATATCATCAGAGTCATCTCTGTTTAGTGATTGGGGAAACTCCAAATGGACATCGCTTCACAGAGCAAGACTGACTTGTCTTACAATTTCCTCATAGTTTACAAAGTCTGTACAGTTTTATTTTATGTTGCAGAAAATATAAGATCTTGATCTTCTAATAACCTGAAGTATGAAATCAAAAATAGGAAAAGTCTGATATTCTAAATTTGAACAGAAAGGTTTTGTTAATTGAATACAGATAGTCCTCGACTTAAGACAGTTCATTTAGTGACCATTCAAAGTTACAACGGTCACTAAGTGACATATGACCTTTTTCACACTTATGACTTTTACAGCATCCCCCTAGTCACGTAATCACAATTTAGACTCTTGGCAAGTGACTCGCATTTATGACAATTGCAGTGTTCTGGTCATGAAATCATCTTATGCGACTATCTGACAAGCCAAGGCAATGGGGAAGCCAGATTCATTTAACAACAGTGTTACCAACTTAACAACTGCAGTGATTCACTTAATAACTGTGCAAGAAAGTAAAATGAGAAAAAATTCATTTAACAACTGTTTCACTTACCAACAGTAATTTTGGGCTCAATTGTGGTCATAAGTCAAGGACTACCTGTATATAATTGTTTATCTATTGTATCATTGCTTCAATAAACAGATGTTATTAGAAAAAATAACCAGAAATTTCCAGTTTGATATTCCTTTGATATTATTGTTTTTCTACTATGTAGACTTTAAAATGGAGTTTGGAATATAGTACTTCCCTTGGGTATACTTCAAAAAGAAAAGAAAAAGAAAAAAAATAACCCTCAGGGATGCAATGTTTTATGGAAATATTCCAAACTGTAAATGTTATGTTCCTGGGTAGTTCCGGGCATGGAAAAGGCAGATAAATAAACATATTTCATTTTATAAAATATATTATACACATATAGCAACTGTCCAATAGAATCCATATCTATATTCAAGCATACTTTTCTGGTATATAGCTGTAAACCAGATATAATTTTTCAATGAGCCAGTATTCAAATAATAGTATAAAATAAACAAGCAAACAAAATATTTTGAGATTCTGAAAATCTCATATTTCACTTTCAAGTGTAGCCCTTAAGGCTACAATTATCTTGGGTAAAATCTGACAAGTGAAAAAGGAAGGGGATGATACCCTATTTCTAGTAGGTAAAATGCAGTATATACTTGTGCCTGTCTGTACTGAAAAATGGAATAAACAATTTGTTTTCAAAATACTTTTGATATGCATATTTCAAGTTTTGCAACTTAGTGTTCACTGATGCAGAATTTAATTTCATTTGATATATTTAAGCAAATTATAGCAAAAGCATAATCTCAATCAAAATAAAGCTGGAAGGGATCTTGAAGGTCTTCTAGTCCAGTTCCCTGCTCAAGCAGAAGACCCTATACCATTTCAGACAAGTGACTGTCCAGTCTGTTCTTAAAAACCTCCAGTGTTGAAGCACACACAACTTCTAAAGGAAAGTTTTTCCACTGGTTAATTGTCCTCACTGTTAGGAAGTTTCTCCTTAATTCCAGGTTGCTTCTCTCCTTGATTAGTTTCCATCCATTGTTTCTTTCCTCTGGTGCTTTGAAAAATAAATTGACCCCCTCCTCTTTCTGGCAGCCTCTCAAATACTGGAATACTGCTATCATGTTCCCCCTAATCATTCTTTTCTCTAGATTAGCCAAACTCAAATCCTGCAACCGTTCTTCATATGTTTTAGTCTCGAGGCCTTTAAGCATCTTAGTTGCTCTTTTTTGTACTTTTTTCAAAGTCTCAACATCTTTTTTGTAATGTGGTGACAAAAACTGGATGCAGATGTGGCCTTACTATGACTTTATAAAGCAGTACTAATACTGCACGTGATTTTTATTCTATGCCTCTGTTTATGCAAGCAAGGATTGTATTAACTTTTTTGGCTGCTACTGCACACTGCTGACTCATGATTAAGTGATTGTCCACTAGGACTTCAAGGTTCCTCTCACAGTTACTGTTTTTGAGCCAGGTTTCACCTAAACTGTACTTGTACCTTTGGTTTTTCCTGCCCAGATGTAAAACCTTGCTTTTCTCCAGATTAAAATTCATTTAGTTGGATAGGGCCCATTGTTTAAGTCTGTCAAGATCTTTTTAGATTCTGAGCTTTTCTTCTGGGGTGTTGGATATTCTTGTTAGCTTAGTGTCATCTGAAAATTTGATGACTTCTCCTTCTATTGCCTCATCTAAGTCATTTATGAAGATATTGAAGAGTACTGGGCCTAAAACAGAATCTTGTGGTATCCCATTGTTTACTTCCCTCTATGTAGAAGTAGTACTGTTAAGGACTACTCACTGAGTATGGTTTGTCAGCCAGTTACAAATCTATCTGGTGGTGATGCTGTCTATCCCATATTTTTCTAGCTTACCAAGAAGTAGTCTGTGGTCTACTTTGTCAAATGCCTTGCATTTGACATATATACTAAATATACACAATTAAAACAGATTACTAAAGGAAACTAAAGGTAGAATTAGATTATACTTTATAATTGCATAAGATTTACTTTTCTTCTAATTTCAAAGTTTATTATATCATTTTGTGTCTTTCAGATTAAAGTGACTTTAAATTAATAATAGTCTTTTTTTTAAAAAAAATGCTAAATTAAAATAGATGTATATTTAATTCAAATGTTAACAGAAAATGAAAATCAACAGTCTGCAACTGTAAACCAGACAAATCTTTCCCATTTTGTATGATAGTTCTTTTCATCATTTCCTCCTCGCCCCATCAGAAAAATCCTTAGTACTTTATTCCATATAATCAGAACATGACTGAGAACATTTGTGTTCTTCCTCAATCTGACTTTCTTAAATTTATAAACTAACCATCTCACCATCAAGATCGACTCTGAATGGTTTATTGATTTATTTAATTTACAGGTCTTTAAGGGTCTTTAGCCCAGAGACATTTATCTAGTCATTCTAAGAATTCTATTAACATTGGCCCAGAATGTGGTAACAATAGTATGTGACCAAATCATATGAGTTAATGTTCTACTAGTAAGATGATTGTAGCAAGCATTTTTTAAATATTATTTAAGGCATTGTGTTAGAATCAATTTTGCTACAATTACCTTATTTTAAAATATTAAGAAATTAACTTTGTAAGCAACCAAGCAATGAGACATTCAAATTAAATATTCGCCAAGTCACAGAAATTACTGATCACTTATTCTAACTTCCCATAAAAAGAATTATTTGTCCAGGGACCATAATTATTCACTTCAAAACAAATAACTTGATATGTCTTTTAATTTTGCAGGACCTTTCCTCATCCCACCCAACCACAAAATAAATACATTTAGATTGAGAGAAAATTGTTTTAGAAGTGAAAAGTTTGCTTGATTATTATAATTAAGCTTCAGCACCAAGGACTTATTAATACTGTAAGAAATCCTACTCTAACATGGCATAAATAATAATAATAATATCACCATACTCATCACTTGGCATTATTTATACCATAGTTGACTGGCTATAGGACACTTCACAACTTTTTTCCTTTCTTTTTTTTTAGCATGTGAAAAATCAAACTTGCAGTTAACTTGAAATAAATAATTCAAATAATTCTGAATAATCAAATTGACGCACAAGCTTATCAGGAATTTAGCGTATCCTTATTTCTATCTGTTCTTCATCATCACGTCCCTCCTGCAGTTCCTACTCTGCAGTGTCCTAAACTATCATCTATTCTGTTGCAAGTATTGTCATCACTGTGTTTATTCTTTTGCTTTTATTCAATCAAAACGACTGTTTTGGCTGATTTACATATTTATAGGATAATTGATTAATAATTGATGAGAGGGCCTGGGGCTGGTGGTTGAGCATAAAAATATTTAGGAGAAAGCAAAATGGAAGGCATGGGTCCCCAGGCTGATGTGCATCCATGGGGAGATTTAGTGCTGTAAAAGAAGGAAAGTAAAGGATGGATAAATTCAGAAATGAATGTCACAGGCAAAATATGATTTTACTGATTTAAATATTTAATCATACTCCAAAAGTCTGCTCTATTTCAGTCCCAGAGGCTGACTATGCAGCTGCAAGCCAAGAAAATGGAAAGTTCTGTTCTTAGAATGGAGAAGAAAGTGAGGCAGAATCATGAAGGTAACCTAATCAGATTGTGGACAATTTGACTTCTGTATCAAAATGTTCTCACTGAGTTATATAATGCCTTATCCTCCAGATGTTAACCAGAATGTAATCAAATCAAATCAAATCAAATCTTCATTATGATAATAGACCTGCATAAGGAGATTGAGGCTCAGTCAATTAAAAACACATAGAAGATACATAAACAATTATAAAAGGCTAGAAGATATAAAATATATTAAAATAAGAGCTGTATTGTGTGTGGGGGGGGATGTGATACCAGTTCGCACCAGTTCGGATGAACCGGTAGTTAATTTTATCTCTAGTTTGGCAAACTGGTAGTTTCCACACCTGACTGGACCCGCCGACCCCACCCTGCCCCTCCCAGGAGCCCCACGTGGCCCATTTTGGATAACAGGTAAGTGCAGGGCCTGTGTGGAGGCTCGGGAAGGGGAAAAAATGGGCCTTCCGGAAGTTCTGGAAGGTCAGAAATGGGCCTGTTTCCAGCCTCAGGAAAGCCCCCGGAGTGCCAGAAGGCCGTTTTCGCCCTCCCAGAGGCTCGAGGAAAGTCTCTGGAGCTCACAGAGGGTAAAATCGGCCCCTCTGTGGCCCATTTTTGGCCAAAGTTGTGTAGGAGGCCGACTAAGCCACGCCCACCCAGCAACCAGGCAAAGAACTTGTTGCTAAGTTTTTTGAACCCCATCCTTGTATTGTTTTGTGTGTGTGTGTGTATACAGTAAGTCACAGATAACACCAACTTTAACACACTTGCTCCTCCTTCACACCTGTTACCTTGTACCACTAACAAGTCACATGACACCAGGGAGGGAAAACGGCTACTTGGGCCCCATTTGGACATTATCACATAGGGGTGTACTCATTTTTGTTGCCAGCAGTTTAGACATGAATGGCTGTGTGATGTGTGATTTTGAGGGGACAGCACATTTACAATGTTATACAAGCTGTATACTCACTACTTTATATTATAGCCAAGTGTCATTTCTTCAGTGTTGTCACATGAAAAGATATACTTAAATATTTACAAAATGTGAGGGGGTG